>JASSUY010031445.1:3115-19457 GCA_032466535.1 Forpus xanthops | reverse complement strand
CCGCCCGCCCGCGACGGAGGCGGCGCGGGACATGCCCAGCTCGGCGTGAGGGGCGCAGGCGGCTCCTCGGCGCGGAGGGGCAATCTTGCATTATTCTTGTTATTCGTTTAAATTACTGATTTGGCCCCAAGGCTCACCCCGGCACGACGCCGAGCAGGACCGCGAGGTGTGAGCGCTGCTGGCGGGGAGCGCGGAGGACTCGGTGGGGAGCGGCCCCCGGCCCGTTCCCGCGTTAACCGGTCACACAGTACAAGCCCCGGTGGAAAATGCGCCGTGCTCCGGACTAGAAAGGAGGAGATGGTGCAGTGCCCCCGTCCGCTCTGAGCCAAGAAGACGCTGGGGTGCGTGTTTTGGGGGGCTTGGAGGCTTCTTGGGGTTTTTCGTCCTTCCTTCCCCTTTTTTTTTCTTGACCTTTTTTTTTTTTTTTTTTCCCGGAGAAGAGAAAACCCTACCAAGACCCTCAGATGGCTTAGAAAAATGAATAATAATCTGTGAAAATATGAAGTAGACCAGTTCTTGATTTCGCCCCTTCCCTTCCCTCCAGCTCCCCAGCCCACTGCTGAGATTGAGATAAAAGGACCTGTTTCCTGGAGGACGAGGAGAACAGACACATTTCTGGTGTGTAGAAGGGACCGATGGCAATGCTTCAGAGTGTAGCGGAGACCCAGGGAAGAGGTTCAACCTGTTAACAAAAAAATAAGCAGGGGAAAAATACCAACGGGAAGGAAAGATACATATATATATATTTATATATATATATATATATATATACACACCCAACTTAGAAGTATTCCCCAGGTGGCCACAAAGCATGGGCTGTGTTCCAAGCACCAACCTCTCTGACAGCAGAGTGATCTGTCACAGTAGCAGTGAGTCTGAAGAGTGCAATTCCCCTCACCAGACCAACACAACCATGTCTCAACAGCAGCAAGGCAACCCCGTCCCAGGATTATTCATTAAATGCTACAACACATCCACTTATGAGGGGAGGACTAATTCCTCTAAGAAAAACAAGAGAGAGAACAGCCAGAGCATGGAGGCAGAGGTCGAGACCAGCAGATCCAGTGTTAAGGTAAAAAGGGGTGCTAAACACTGTTTCTCTCAGAACAGGAGCTGGCTGTAGTGGTCTAACCCAAGGAGTCTCCCTGCTGAAGTGACATGTTGCAGGGGGAGCTTTTTCTGGCTTGAGCGATTACTTTCGCTTAGAAAACTAACCAGTCTCTTGAAACGACTTTATAGATGTACCCAATTCTCTTTCTTCATCCCACAAAATGCATTTTCCTAATGTTGGGAAGGAAATAATTGTAGTTGTCCTCGTCAATAGTTAGAACCAGGGGCACGGGTGTTGATTCTGAACCCAAAGGCCCCGTCCATCTGTCTGTCCGTGGTGGGACTTTGCCTTGCATGGGAGCTGCACTGCCACTAACTCCTCTCTGGTTTTTGTGTGTGTTTATGCTGGATTATCCAGTGTTGCTGTTTGTGCTTGTCTTGTTTGGAAGCAGAGGCAAATCGCAGTCTGAGGCATCTGCTAGCCTGGCTGATCGGTTTGCATACCTCTGCCATTCAGAAAGTTGAAAGGAGAGCAGCAGCGGTTTTTGCTCTGGGTACTGATTTAAATTAACAACTTGTTGACCTTGTCTGGTGCTGCAGATCGGGTGTTTTTGGGAGGGTTTTTTGAGTGTGCTAGCGTATGCAGAGATACAACCCAAGGCTGTATGAACGTGCTAGGCACATGATGAAAAAGGTTCGTAATTTGTGATTTTTTTTTTAGTTTTAACTGAGAGAGTTGTGTGGAGTGCCTGCTTCTCTGTTTACTTTGTATCGATGGCCTGTTTGTGCATAAGCTGTACTTTAGATCCTAACGCTGTAGGTTTTCATTATGCTATATTTTTGCTTTTTTGGGGGGGAACTATCTCTATTTTGTGAAAATAAGTAATTACAAATACAAAAAAATAAAACCAAATTGTAGTTGCCCAGGAGATATTATATAAGATGGCTGATCTGCTCTGGGTTACCGTGTTAAGAACTGAGGTACACATGCCGTGAACATAAGCTACAGGCTTGAAATGCAGGCAAGAGCTAGAAAAATGTCAAGCGTTCTGTGGACTCGCAGGAACTAGTGATCTGTAGTTTTCTTAGGGCTTTTACATGCTCATTAAAATGGCTTCTGGAGTATTGACCCGGAATAATTTTCTTATGTGATTTCTTCTATAGTTGTGTGAATTTAGGAATTTCAGTTCACAGGACTTTAAAAAAAGTCTAGAAAATGAGAAGACACTTTGTTGGTAGTGAGTTGGCAGAGGAATTAAAATAACCTAAGGTAAAACATGAAGGTGAATGGTGTTACATGAAACTAAATTTTTGTGTTAATGACACTGTTCAGGAAACTGAACTTTATGGCCCTGTTCACACATGGTAGACATGGTATTTTTTAATATAGTAACTGCATTAAAGACACTTAATTTGTCATCAGAATCCTGACAGTAGTTTTGCTAGTTGAATTTTTAATACCAGATATAACTGCACATTAAAGAGTCTAAACCAAAAATATTCTTAAAATCTATATTCTGTGAATTTCTCTTCTGTGTGCTTGCTTATGGGTTAAAAACCATCTCCAAAACCTGTTCCCAAAGGCACTCGTGGGAAGTGGCCTTAATTTTGTTAAATTTTGCTGTTTGATTTCAAGAACTCTGTAAAAATTCTGGTTCTTAAGTTTGGATAATTCAGCCAGATGCTATAGAGTGATGCTGATTCTTATGCAGACTGTACTCTCATTGGCAGTCATTCTGATTTTTATCACTGTGTCGTATTTTCTGCCCTTGTCATCACTTTAAGCACATTGCTGTGAAACTATGGGTTTTGAGAAGTGAGAATGGAATTCTGTTTGTGCTCAGCTGAATACAGAATCTGTTGGAGCCATCACATCTGCCTGATTTTCATGTGCAAAATCCTGTAATACTCTTTAGAGCTATAAAGCAACATGGTATTTCATTCTCTGTTATTATCATTACTGTGTATAGTATGATCAGATTTAGAGTTCTTAGTGTGCTGGATAACAGCGTTATCTCAGGGGTTGTGCTGGAGAGAGGGCTGTGCTGTCACAGACAGCATCTTTCACAGGACACTGAACTTGCCTGGGAAGAAACAAAGGTTGATGAGAACATTAATGATAATGGTTAGGAGCCTGAAACTCCAGCCAAAAGGAGCATTGGGCAGGAGTTTGTGCTGTTTTGGAGTTAAAAGGATTTTTGATTTGTAGAAGAGCTGTAAGAATTAGGGCACTACTAGGAGCCATTGCTATGTTTCACTGTGCTTGTAGTACACCCTTTATGGCCCCTGGGACACCCTCACATGAACACAAGATGCTTTTGTGCTTTGAGCAGTGGTCATGTCATCAGAATTTGTGTGAATAGCCAGTAACCTGCCTGAATGGCATTCGCACTTGGTTTCAGAGCGCTTTAATTGAAATTCATTCACAGTCTTTTGTTGTATGTATACAGATTAAAGCCAAGCGTCCTGTGTTAGAACTAAAAGCAAAACTTAGTCCATGTGTATATTTTATATTTTCATTTTGGCTGGCATTAGCATTAAGTTTATTAAAATATGTATAATAGTGCAACAACTTTTACTGAATCTGTTTTTTAGCTGTAGTGCACGTTTTTCAAGTCAGAAAGTATCATAAAAAGAAATAACTGATGCTAATTGTAAAGTGGCATTACATATATCGCTGATTAGCCCCAGACCTATTCTGGCTTTACGTCTTATTTTATCTTTCTTCTGGTCAAGGTGATTTTCTGGATGTGTGGTGTGAGCATACTGTATTTTATGATTTACATCAGTTTACAAACTCTATCTAAAAAAGTTACCTGTTCTTCCCTAGCACAGAACCCCCTAAGTTTATCCATAACATTTATTGAGCAGTCCTGAAAGTGTATGTGTGTGTGTGTGCAGAGATAAGTGCCATAATACCCGTTTCTGGTATGTATGAGTATGGTGACAGTATGTGAGAAGAAATGAAGGAGCCCTTTAAGATATGGTATTTGGCCATAGGACCTGTATCTCCCTCCTTCATTAGGATTTTCATACAGTGCTTTTATTTGAAAATGTAAAAGCCTCTTGGAATAAGTGTGGTATCGAAAAGTGCACCACCATGAAAACTCTTCCTTAATTTTCAGTGTATCAGTTCTGAAGCTTAAACTCTGCACATTCCCAATGAAAGATGAGCAAGACTTGGATGCAGTGACTTGGGTTTGATTATCCAGTACTACGTTAAAGATATCAAATGACACTTCCCCAGTATTGTAGAGGAGAGGGGTTTGTTGTTGTGTTGGGGATATTTTGGTTTGGAGGGTTTATAGTTTTTTTGTTTTTTTTTTTTTTTTTTCTTTAGCAATTTCAAGAAAATTGTGGTTGTCTTTCATAGGTATTATTTATAGTTATGATTTTCAGACATTTGTGGTGTTGAATGTATGGTAAAGGTACTTAACTTTATAGAAACCTGCTTAAATACCTTGAGAGTAATACCTCTGTGTATAGCATGAGTGGGGTAAATGCTGAAATGGTATAAGGGCTTAATGATTCTATGATTTATTTACAATTGGCTTGGGTATTCATAAACATATGCTGGCCCAACATCACGTGTCATTCCTCTTCTGTTGTGCATTATTATTCAGTGTAGCACATACACTGCACACTTATTTTGCTCTGTCATTCTTTTACATATATGAGATTTCCTTCCTCTTGTGTAACTCTCCTTGTCACATAGATGTAATGCAGTGCAAAGGGATGAGAGAATAAATCCAAACTTCCTTTGTTTTAAATTAAAAGTAGTCCTAAGCCATCATGGCTAAATGAAATAGCCTTTTGATTTATCAGCTGATATGGGACAGCCTGTTTAAATCCATGGCCTTATAGCTAGTAAGTTTTCTTCATTCAAGCCCTGTGAAATGGCCTGAGAATACTGCAGCCACTGCAAACCAATGGTGGCATAATTCTGCACACAGGAGGCTATATGCTGTGTTGTATCTACAGCACTGAAGTGGATCTTGCTTCAGCATTTAACAGCACATTATTTAGTCAGTTAAGCTGTCTTCTCTCTTCCTGCCTGTCTGGTGATTCCTTCCCCTTGGAACATACAAGACCTCCCTCCCTTTGAAGTTCTGACACGTACTCTCTCATGCTTCCACTGAGGCTGTCCACTCTCTCTTGATTCCTCCCTGTTCCCACTGGCACTGTCCTCAGTCATTTCCCTGACAAACCTCCCATCACCGTTTCCCTCCCACTTCCACTGACGTCAGCTCTCCTGTGCAGGCATCCTTGCTCCCACTGAGAGTATCCTTCCCACACTGAGATACATGAACTTTTCTCAATCTTTACAGCTCCAGACTTCCATGCTGATGCTTGTGCTGTTGTTTGCAAGGCATGAACCCTTTTCTCCAGGGGAAGTGTGTCTGATTTTTAAAGGGTGCGAAGTGAACTGGTGTGGTAACATGTGAGCTGGGTTCATATTTAAGTCTAATTTTTTATATTTACCCATTGTAATGTAAATGGGAAAAAAACAAACTGTAAATCACTTAGGGCACTACACTACTAAGCATAAGCTTTGTTTTCAGTTTTTAAAGCATTATTATTGGTACCTTTCCTGACCCTGCAAACTAACTCATGCAAAATGTGTCACTGCATCTGAGGGCAATTCTTTGCATGACTGAGATGAGCAAGGTTAAACCCTGAATTTTTTGAGTACTTACTGTTGGTAAAAGCTTTACTGAAACTCCTTTCAGCTGAGCATTCATCTGCCAGACAAGAAACACTGACTTCTCTCTGCCCTTTGCATGGTTCTTTGCCGTCCCTGGTCTGAGCTTGCTTTGTGTCTCTTCCCTTTTCATTTTAGGTAGTTAATATCTAAGCTTTTCCTTTTCTGCTGTCGGGGTGTGTCAATAGAGGAAGTATTAAACACAAACCTTTGTTTCTGTGGTTATAGGTGTTTATCTTACTGTGTTGTACCCTTTGTATTCTTAATTGTATGGCTCAGATTGAAGTGTAAGTACATCCACATTGAGAACTTTTCTGGTTATAGAACGTACTTACAAGTGAGGCAGAAGAACAAGGAGGTGATACACTTACTAGCCCTCCCTCCCTTTCTACTATTCCTGATGTTTCATGTGGCGTGAAATTCCAGAGCAAGGTACCAGCATTGCCTTGCTTTTTAAGATGACAGCGATTCAGATTTTATAATCAAAATGTTAAGTCTAAATATAAGCTGAAGATATTAAAGGGTGAAGCAGTTACAGCCACTTGTAGAAGCTTAAAGTGCAATGTATTTTGATTAGAATATGCTTTCAATCTATGTGAATATGATGAATGTCTCATTAAGAAAGTTGCTTATAATTCTTTGGAAACTTAGAAAAAAAAAAATACTGTTTTGGAACTGTTTTGCTTCCTATATTGCATGCTTTAATATCCATTCCTCATGTTTAAGTAAATGTCAAGAAAATGAATGGGTTTTGAATGAGAATTATTTTTAACATCGATTGAGATAGTTATATCCAACAGTTGCCACAGTGATAAATACCAACAGTGATAAATCCATGGTTTACTTAGTTATATGAACATTTGTTCACTTCTCTTGGCTGTCGTCCTTAGAAGGAACTTGAGAAGTTACTTCTTAAGCAATAGTAACAATACTTTGAAAATATTCCACTCTTTTAGCATTCCACTTGGAATGCTAGCTGACTTTCAAATGAGTCCTCAAATAGGAAATAAATATTTAGAGGTATGGACAGCTGAAGCTCTGATGAGCTGTCAGCAAAAAGTGAAAGAAATCTAAATCAAAGATGGTAATGAGCAGAACGGCCCCTAGGTGAATTTGGTTCAATACAAGCTTTATGGAAGTTGTATTTTATCAGGGAACCACAGAAGCGCACCTCACACCTGAGAACAATTTAGCACTGTGTTCTGTTTTGTTCATGTGTATGGATGTACTATGCCCAAGTGGTAAACTGCTTTACCAGCCTTGGATGGAATTAAAAGACTGTTTCTGAGTCTGCACATGTTGTGTGATTTCATGTCTAAAGTGCAGTTTTCCATGTGAATTGCAGCGTTTTATGTGTCAGACCCATTCATGCAGAGGAGCTTCACTAGGAATTTGCCCTGTGACGTTCTACACTTTGCTATCTGTGTGTTCAGTAACATAATTAGATATCTTCATTTAACCATCATTTAAATTGGCATAGCATGGTAGATGCAAATTGAACAGCTATAATGTGCATGACATACCAAATAGTTTTATTGGCCAGAGTCATATTTTTAAGTTTCCAAAGGCATCAGGGAAGTGGTGTGGTTATAGCCTTCTGCTTTTCAAAAAAGATTTTGGCATTCAGAGCCTTTCAGATTCTTTCTTGAAATCCCTGTTAAGGCCAAAATGTAATAAACGCTGTCGGTACACACACTGTGAAATTGAAGTCGTGGAGTCTCTAATTTGTGCATTCTTCCAGACCATCCCCTTTTACTATGGGTTGAACTGTTGGCCTCAAATCAAACTGTCAGTCCCTTTTCTCCTCTTCCTTGTAAAATCTTTTAAGTCTGTCCCTGTACACAGAACAAAAAGTTCAGCATTTTGTAACCAGCTCCCAGATGTACGGCTTTGTTTTGGGAGAAAGGGCAGGGGCTACAACCTAGTTTTTGACATGAAAATGCATTGACATGAAATAAATTGCATCTATTTTGAATGTGGTTGACACGGTAATTTGAGATGGTTTTTGATGGCGTTTTAAACATTTAAAGGTAGTCTGCATATGTATATAGAAAGTGAATGTCCTTACAAAGCAAAAGAAATTGGAATAAAAAGGGAATATTCAGAAGTTGAAAGCGGTTTTGAGAATAAATACTGTTGCTAGTGAAAAACACTTATTCTGGTATGTGGGACTCAAACTAGGATTCTCATCTTTTCCTGGAAAAGGAGGAAATATGGCTTTTGGTTCTACTAGATTAGTACATGACAGATCATTTTTGAGCACTAGATCCCTAGAAATTAAGGTGACACATTTTTGGTGGTGTGAAGACAGTCTCCTTGTTGGCCAGATAGGTGCTTCATTCCTGAGTGAACTAAATAGATGCTATTTCAAGGATTATTATTTTTAATCCGGATAGAAGTTGATCTATTTGTTAAATATTTTTAATGTATTTAAGTTGCATCTGTTTCCTCATTGGAAATGAGAATTCACTCTTTTTGCAAAAGCAGAATTATTTTGCACATTACTTTGAAGGTTGCACAGGGAACTTCACGCATTTTATATGCCTAAAAAGATCAAACTTTTCAAGTAAGAAATATTTTCCTGTATAAATCAAACATTTTGCCTAGTGACATGAATAGATTTCTGATTGTTAAGGGAAAAAGTGGTAACCTTGAAATCTTTTCATTGTTTTTTTAGATTTCCCAGTTTCCTAAGTAAATCCATACAAGGAAAACACAGAATTACTCTGCAAATATGAAAGAATGACATCCTCTACTTCCCATTGTTTTTAACTTTGAGTTACCAGTGACCTTTAGCTCCCTGATGGGATGTGATGGAAACTTTGAGGCCCCATCTTACTTACCACTAAAAGACACTGTATTTTTAAAGTTATACATTTACCATTGCTTTCTGTCTTCCAGTTGGAGGTTCTGTTATGTCTAGTAAAATTTAATCAGACAAATAACCTCAGTAAGCGATCAGCAAAGTAGACCTTTATAAATGTCTTCATTGAAAAGGACTATGCTCATGTATTAAAGCTCAGTGGAAGAACTGGTGGAAGTCCATTGAATGCAGGCTTCCTGTATTTAGGAGTATCTATAATTTTGCATCATTGGCAAGATGATGTTCCTCATTCATACTGAATTGTTAGGGTTGTGTCTGTCTGACGCTGAAGTGTAGAACTCTGTTTAACAACGCTAGTTTTAATTCCAAGGTTTTCAATGCACAAAGCTATCCATGTGATAGTAGGTAAGTCAAAATCTGCTTTCAGACAGCTGAGTTTGCAGATGTGTATTTCTTTTTGCAGTACTGTTTGATGTTTCTTTCAGTTTTAAAGTTTTGGTGTTTTTCCTTTTTCTTTCTTTTTTTTTTTTCCCCTTGCCTTTCTTTATTTCTTCATCAAAGTTTGGTGGGAAATTCCACACATGGTTGAAGACAGCCACACCTACTACTTTGGTAACTTGAAGCAGAAGTGGCCACCCTGCACATTGCTGCAGTTTAACTGCCTGGTAAAACTGCACTTTTCCATGAGCTGTAGTTCAGTGATAAATATCTCTGCATAGGATGAGTATCAGAATACAAGTCTGCACAACTGGAGTCAGAGCTCTGCCACACACTGAGGGGTGGATGCCACTGAGATGCTGGCAAGATACCTGCATTTTATTTTTCAAAACAGAATTATTTCAAATCCTGAAGAGATTTATTGGTGGGCCAAATTCTGACTAAAATGAGAGTCCTTCAACCCATTACAAACTGTGGGCCTGAGGGGTGTACCTGAGGCAGAGCTTGAGCTGTTGTGTTTGCCTCACTATGGTAGAAAATAGTTCCTTGTTGGACACACTATATGAAAATAAAAATAGTGTCAATAATATTTGTAATAAGGGCAAAGTTATTTCCTATCATTCCAGAAAGGCATCAGTATAGCTCTGGTGAGCAAGTCCCTGCCTTACTGAACCTGGTGGCAAAGTTCTTACAGTTTTCAGAACAGGCAGAATTTGATGTCTGGTCTGTACGCAAAACTTACCCAGCTTCTCCAAAGTGAACTGAAGGTGTATCAGCCATTATGCTTTGGATCCCATGTTTTATGATTGCCTAATATGTAGCTAGTGCAAAAAATGATGGGAGTAATGGGATAGTAAATTGATTTATTTTTCCCCTTAGCTTCAGATAGCAGTGGGGACTGTTTTCAACCAGTAGCAGCCTGCATAAAGATGTGGCTTCAGATGATAAATGAAATCTGCACATCTGCTGCTGTTCTTGAGTGGTGACTCTCAGTTAGAACTTGCATTTCTAGGTTTTCAACAGGACTTTTATTTCTGTGTATGTGTACCTGTCTAGTTCTTAATTTGCATCTGAAGTGTCTTGGGATGTGTTCTGTTGCCTGGCTGTCTCTGGCCAAGGTTAGAGATACTGCACTGGAATCACAAGAGGCAGACTGCCATTGGTTAGTATGTAGCTCTTCAGCCAACTTGGTGTGTATTTCTACTTGAATGCTTGATCTAAATTATGTATAAAGCAGGATCAGAGCCATCATATACCCAGGAACATAAAAGTAGCACTTAGGTCAAACTGTGTCCATGTAATGATGTGATTTATTTCTAGCAGTAGTCTGCAGAGTGTGCTTTGAAGAAAGATGCAAGGAATCTATTTAAAGGTACAAAAATGAGAAGAGTTTTTCATGTTCTTCTTTAGTCTGAGCACACTGATTTACTGCTCGCTTGTCACAATTTTGGCATGTAATATGATAATGATATTTTAGCTTTCTCTCCTTAAAACTTGATTGCTAAGTTGACAAATGCAATTAAAAAAAGTTATACTCTTGAGTGCGATTTGTGAATGGAGAATTAATTTGCAAACTAGTGTTAGCACTCAAAACTCCATTGGTGTGGATAATTTATATATGCACTTCTGCAAATATTGTTGCAGGAACCAGGAACAACTGATGAAAGTGTTTTAAAAGAAAGCAAGGGGGATGGACTGTAACTAAATACGGGTTTGCGTTTTGAGGAGGACTTCATGACCAGAGAACTAGTACTTTTTTTCATACATAAGGCAGAGTGTCCTGCCAATGGAAAAAGCTGAGGGTAATGTTTTAGAAGAAGGAACCATTTCAGAGTCAGGCAGATAGGGTTTTGCAAACCCAAACAACTTTTGTTTCGTTAACAACTACACCATGAGGAAGAGTAAATCCTGTGAACTCGGACACTGTTTTATGCTTCCATTGATTCTGCTGTAACTTTTAATTTAGTTAGTATTTGTTTCCTTTTTGCCTTTTGCTGTGGAAGTGATCTGCTTTCTGCAGGATTTCAGATGAAAGGACTGTTCTGCTTTTACTGTCCATTAGTTATGTTAATGTGTGTCCTCAGTCCTGGAGATTGTGTCTCGTTCCTTGATATTTAAAGCATGGAACTGAGATCTGCCATGAGACCAGCCAGGTCTAATTCAGTAGTTGTGCTGCCAGTCACAGATCCCTAAGCCTAGCACTGGTACTTTTCCCTGTGTGAATAATCTTAATGTTTTACCTTTAACAAAGTATGGAATCTTTTACTTTGGTGCAGCTGCTTCCTTTTTAGGAGGGTTTTATGTTTTCTGAAATACTATTGCAAGTTCCAGCTCTTTAAAATGAACGTGTTAGCGCAGTAACTTGTTGGGAACAAAGTTTTCTCTGAAGAGCAGCTTGTGTAGCCTATTTACCACTTTTAGTGGTACTGAGTAGAGATAACCAGCTTCGTGGGGATAAGAGAGACTTAGCTTTTATGATCCTCATTAATAATAACTCATGAAACCAATGGAACTGCTCGGTGAGGAAGCTGAGCAGTTCTCACCCTCTCACCCCTGGCTTTTGTGAGAGGGCAAAAAGACTGTGTCCCTCAATACAGGCACTAGTGTCAGCCTGCTGTCTTCGTAGCAAAGATTAAAAAATGGAATTCTAGTGGGCAGTCTTTACTGATGGTTCCTAGCACTAAATATTTTACTGAAAACTACAATTCTGCTGTCACTGTCTGTATGTTATAACATTTGGAAGACTTTTTTATTGTATAGTACAATAAAATCAATGAGGGTAGGAACAGAACTAAGGGAGCAAGCTCTGCTAGCAGTTGATGGGAGTTTTGGGAAGTCTAATGTCTTGTTTAGTCCTCAGACTTAGCCCCTAGTCACAGTGTGGCCATGGGAAAATTTTCAGAGGAGCATGATTGAAGTTCACATTCTCTAAAACCCTGAGCTCTCTCATGAATTGCTTACAGTGAGGTCTGTCAAAAAAAGTGAGCTGAAATTACCATCTTTATTTTGCCAATTAAACTGAAAAGGATTTAGTTTTGGGGGTTACACAGCTCTGAAGTTTTCTCCTGACTTTTTCCTGGCTGTTCTGATTGCTAAGAGCTCCTACAAAGCTCTCTTGTGCTTTTTGGGCAGTAGAAACTCTCTTCTGCTATGCTCTGCTCAGGTTGTGGGACGCTGTGCATGGGGTAGATTTTGCTTTGTGGGTAATCTGGCTTTGTTGTTATACAAAGTCTAAGCAAACTGGAGAATTTTAAGGGCTTTGGAAGGGCTGCACACATGGGGCAGGTTCAGGGAATGGCAGTCTTCCTCCATTTCTTCTGTGAGCCTTTGAACTGTGCTGGGAAGTACAGGCCAAGGGTGTTAAGAGGTAGCTTGATGTTCAACCTGGCCAGGAATTATGTGGGTTAGGAGGTGACTCCCTGATACATTGCACTGCTCTGTTATTGTCACCTAAATTTAATCATGAGGTCAAGACCAGAGGCCAGTGGCCAGTGTATAGTGTAAGTGTCCAGTGCTTAACTTTTAAAGTCACAGTGGTAAATGGTTTTCCTTGTAGGACTGCAGAAATCTCAGTTGTCTCCACAGAGACCTTTACCTGGAAAGTGCTTTGTGCTAAAAGGTGGAGAAACCTAAATTTTTACATTGTCAGTTGGAGCAAAGACACAGTCTCCCTCAGTTGTGTTCAGCAATGAGACCATGTGGCTTCTTGCCCTTTCTCCACAAATGACCTGCAAAGACGAACTATCTTCCCCTCTCAGAAAACCTGATACTTTTGGTGAATGGCCTGTTAAATTTTTTTCCCCAGCTGACTAGCATTCCAGCTCACTGATCAGAGAATTGCCCAATTGCATCCACGTGTGAGGATTTGCTGTGCCAGTGCTATTCTGTTTCAGGAGAAAGGTGCCAAGAAGTGCATTCTGTTGAGCATATCTGAAAGCAGAGCAGTTCTTCCCTGGCTGTGGCAAATCACTTTAACTACTTTAGGATCTAGTTTCCTCTTGTCCTTGTAACAATATGCTCATTAAATACAGATGTGAAATATTACCTGGGAATCTTTAATTGCTTCACTACGATTAGCTTCATGACATTTTGTAAGAGTTGCAAGGACCTGTAAAGTACCTCTGTTGTTTCCTCCCCCCTCGTTTTGCAGAGAGGTGAATATGGGTGAAGGGCTTGGCATTTTTTTTTCCCCATCTTCTCCAACATCAGGAGGTCTCAAGCCAGCAGGTAGAATTTCTAGGAGATTCTCCTAAAGGAGGGCTTTCCACAACCTATTCTAAAATAGCTTTATGATTTTTAAGGTAAACCAACAAGCCATTTCATGTAGAGGGAAAAGTATGGCAGAGGATTGCCAGGGTGAAGGGAGTATGGCTGCAAGAAGTCTTCATATCCTTAAGAGTCTGAGTTAGGTTTGGAAAACCCAAAACATCTGTACTGAGGAATGAGCTAGGTCCAGTGGCAATGGTTTGTTTAAACACAAATTCTTAAGCCCAGGTTTACTGTTGTAACTCAGTTTGGTTACTACAGCTACTTTTGCCCTAGGATGTGAACAGATTATCCAGAGGAATACATATGTACAGGATGTTTGCCAATAATCTTGCAGTTAATTTAAACAGAACACGAACTCCTGACTTGGTATACCCTAAGGTCTTAATTTTTAATCTAGCTTGGAGAGGGTCTTTAACAAGTGCTAACCTGGTTAAGGTACAGGAAAGACAGTGGTATGTATTAAAGTGCTTTATCCAAAGCCATGAACGACAAGGATGGAAATACATTAAGGTGTATTGAGCAGCTTGGTCTTCCTGACAGTCCCTGAAGTTGTCTGACTTCACTGCAGCAGGAAAAAGCTCTTGGATCATGGCTGCTGTGTCAATGCATCCATCTGCAGAACTCAGTACTGTATGCTGAGAGCTTGGACATTCACAAGGTTTCCTCAGGAGGTTTGCCTTCCTCTCTCCAAGTCATACATGTCTTTATTCCCAGGTCCATATACGTATGCTTCTTAACTCTCTAAAAGTATAAAAACTTACAAAGATCCCTCATAGGCTGGGCCACCCAGGGGACCTTCTGTAAACTCTTATAAAATAGTAGTTACCACATGACCTCTTAATTTCTTCGTTCAGAAAGGTGCATGGCGCTTCCCTACGGTGCACAGCTGGGCATTTCCAGAGCCTGTTTCTTCACACACAGTTTTTGAGAGATGGATGTTAACTAAACTTTGGTTAATTAAGTTGACAATTTCACAGCTACTCTGAACAGCTCATTAACTGCAGGCTACAGCTTCTTTCCAGCCAAAACTCCACGATACATCATACAGTATAACCTGCTGACAGGAGGGTACAACTTCCAACTCCTGCTTCAGGAGATCAGATTCATTACTGCAGTTTTGCTTCTTCTAGAACTGGTGAAGGCACTTTTAGAAGCTAGATCTGTCCCCCATTAGCGGATACTGAGAATGCTTTGATCTGTAGTGTAATCCCACACATAGTAGTAGGGCCACAGATACAACTTCACATGTTAAAGCAAATGCTGTCTTAGGTACATTGCCAAGCTGATAGTGGTGTTGGGGTAAAGACAGGTGGCTGTGGTGAAATTGCATGGATTACAGCTCCTGTATGGTACTGATTGAAGATCTACAGGCTTGGGGCTTTTTTTCCTTTTTTTTCTTGTTTTGTTCAGATGATCATACATATGCAATCCCTTGTTATGCAGCTCACTTAAAAAGGGAGAACAGTACACTGTTATCTGTTTCATTATAAATTATTTTTGTGCTTTGTCCTTTCCCCCTTTCTCCCCTGATAGTGTAGAAAAATCTAGTCTGAGAGCTGTTGAAACACCTGCTTAAAGGCAATGGAGATTGAGCTTGCTGACCACAACTTAGCAAGCCAGGTTCTTCAGCTTGGCCTGGAGGAAGAGTAAGTACTCTTTCCAAGGAATTTTCAAATCTCTGCTGCCCATGAACTTGAGAGATCCCATCAGTGGTTACAGGAACAGGTGTCTAGGTTCTCAGGTGATGAGGCATCCTCTTATCTCAGATGTTAATGTTGCAATGGTCTGTTCTTTACGTTGGTGATTTCCTACTGATGTGGCTAGGGTAAAGCCCTGCTGTAATTGCAGCAATACTGATATTGCTGTGCTCATGACAGCATATTTTTTGCCATTTGAGAGAACAAATACAGTGGTGTAACTTCTTCCACAATACAAAATTTTCCTGTATTTCTTGACTTGTGGAATTACACTTAGGGCACACTTCTAGTTTATGCAAAGTCTTGATACAGTCAAGGCCAGGCCTGTATGAGGAATGTAACCTAGCCTAGAAATGTCAGTAAAGAATTTGGGTTTTTAACAGTATTTTATACTGGAAAAAATCTCTGTCATGGATGTAGTGGTAGTGGGTGGAGGAATGTGCTTTTGTTAGGGTAGCTTCTTTCGGCTGAGGAGCTGGTATAAAATACACCAGCAAAAACAGCTTTGCTAATATTACCTCCATTTGCAGTATGAAAGTTTCCCTGGACACTTGTTATACCTATGCCAGGATTAAGGACTGTGGAGGTGAAATGGAAGGGAAGTGAGAACATAGTACAGAGTTGGCACATGCCATGCTTTTTGTCTTCGTTGAGTCTTTGAGCTGTTACAGGTTCTGGCAGCTGATGTCTCTGACCCACTTGCCTGCTTTCATGATGCCTTTGCAGCGAGAATTTGTGACAGAGAGGGCTCCAAGGAACTCTGTTAGCACCCTGCATGCTGCCATGACAGAGTTGCTTTTTTTGGAATTTTTCCTCTTTTGGCCAGATAGATTTAACAGGAAATAGTTTGGTCGAGGTATGAAATCATCATGTGGGGAATTGCAAACCTTTGGTAAGAAAAGGCATTTTTTTGTCAGCAAGGCTTTGTAGGCTAGACCAGGCAGTAGAATAGAGGGGAACAGTCCTTGAATTAGGACAAATAGATGATTGTTAATGGCCTTTGTCCTCTGTTGCTGTTTGTGTGCTTTTGCTGTAGTGCACTGCTCTTCAGAACAGGCTTGTAAGTGCGTGGCTCTGTGTTCTGCAAGTTAAGGTTATTGAGGTGAAGTTGAACTCTCAGTTAATTGATGGCATTGTTTAGAACAAATTTAATCTAATAATTATCTCATGAAACTAGTCCAGATTCATGCTTGAATACGGGACAAATTATTATTGTACAGAAGATACTGAATTACCAGGTGTGATTTGGTGACAATTTGTTGGTCATGCAAAAAGGCAGCTTGTGATACAGACATTGTCATGGCAGAGCTGCTTCTGCAGCAGAGCTGCCATTTTACTGCCTGTCTGTGCTTGACCTTGTTA
>JASSUY010031443.1:0-94934 GCA_032466535.1 Forpus xanthops | reverse complement strand
ATGTGTGAGCTGACCCTTATCTGAAATTCCAAGCTTCCAATTCTTTGATCCTGTCTGAGCAAGGTTCAGTTTTGAAGTCTAAGATTCTGTCCTGTGTATTCCCAGTGCAAACCCTGTTCCTGTGGAATAAGATCCTGTCACTTAGCTCTGTCATCTCTGTCAAATTTTCCATGTTTTGTTGATGGACAGTATTATGTAAGCTGAACTCAAGCCATTGCCGTAAGCACAGATGATAATCAGGGCACCCAGCAGCCAACATTAACCATGCCAGCTCCCTGTCTTCTGCAAAGAAACACATAAAATGTGATAATGAGTAAATGAAGTGTGAAGGCTTTCCTTCCTCTGATTTATGTGCAGAAGTGTTTCTAATTTTCCTGATGTTATCTCCCTTTACAGGATATAATTACCTGATTTACTTGATTGCCTTCTGGGAATTTTTTTTATAAATTGACTTAAAATTGTTTATACTGTTGCAAACTGATAATTTCATAAAGTGCCTGCTAATCTGCTTGAGTTGTTTGTTGTATTTTAGTTTGTATTTTTCCTCTTTGCCCTTCATTACTTCCATTTGTAGTTATTATGGGAAGTTGATATCATGCATTGGAGTAAACTGAAAGTAGAATGGCTTCTCAAGACTTTTCCATGTTGTTGTCTCAACATATTACTAATAGTCTCCCTTCCTTCACTTCATCAAACAAAATTAGGGCTTTAACTTCTAACATGCACGACAGCACCTCAAGAGGTCTTCAGAAAAGGTCTCCATGTGAAATGTAGTGCATACGATCCCTTGTTTCATTAGTTTAGTTGTATTCAAACATACATTTGTGAGAAGTTCTCTGACTTCATCTGTTTAAAACTCCTAAAACCTGAAGGCTGGAACTGAGCAATAAAGCGTGTTTCCACTGTCCTCAAAGACATTGAGGAGCAGAACTTCAGGAGCAACTTTTGGGCTTCCTTGAAGTGCATGACAAGACATTTATGGTAGGCTTTTGTATTTCCAGTCGTTACATGGACACAGATAGTGGTTTATCCTTTGAAATATGTAAAACTGTATTTGGGAACAAACGAGCATGTTGAAAAGCATCATGTATTTGGTTTGTATTTTACACAGCTAAATGACTTGTAGATGTAATGCTTGTGGATGCCTCAAAGATCTTTGTATTTTCAGAGGGGAAGGCCATTTCTGGAGATACATTATGTGCACTTTATTTCGCTGCTGAGAATTCTGTGCTCCTTCTCCATAGTAGTGATGATGCCTCCATGGTACTGTGGCAGATTGGTCATTTGGACCTGTATTTGGTTGCATCCTAGCTAACACCTGTTCAAGGTGGTTTTACCTTTTCACCTCTCACACTGTATCTCCAGCTCTCATTTTTATATTTCGTCCTTTTCCACACTGTGCCCATTACCCTGGTGTGAACACACGTGTGCTAAAGAGATGCCAAAAATAAAGATACTTTCAACTACCTCAGGGCCAAGCTTACATGAAGATCCCCATGGTGAACACGTAAATGGACAGGCTGCAAATCAAATGTTGATTTTGGTGGTGTTTTAGTAGCTCATAGTGTTTTTATTTTGGGTTTGTGACTTTAGATGTATTACAGTTAGAGAAGAGCTAACAAGTGCTTGGTGTTGTTAAAGAGAGGGATAATTATGATTTTATTTAACAGCTCCACTAACATGCTGCTCTATCTTATTACCATAAACTGAGCACTAAGTGAAGTGAAGAAGCCTCTCTGCTATTCCACTCACTGTGTTTATTGTTCCTGTGCACATCTCCCCCCCGCCGGAGATGCCTTCCGGTTGATAGCTTGCATTTGTTCAATGATACTTTACCTCCAGCACTCCCAAAATGGCATCTGTTGCCCGGAGGCCACATGCTCCTCCTGTATAAGCAATTGTGTGATCTGTAAATAGCTATTAGACTGGCATGGCCTAAATTAACTGCAAATTGACAACTCAATTGTAAAACAAAAAATGACCTAGTAATTAACAGGATATTTCCATAAAGGCATAATCACCATTTAGCAGGGCGCTATTTGTACTTCCCTTTATTCTAATAAACCCTTACTCTTTTTTTTATCCTCTTCTGTCATGGAAAATATTATTGTTCCAATCTTCACTGAATTTTCAAGCTGACTTTAGTAAAACAAATGGAGATGAGTAGTCGGTCTGTGTCCTCCCCTTCCCTCTCCTGTAGGGAAGAGATGAGTTTGTACTGAACAATCTTCTCTTAGCAGGGGTTTGGTTTCTTTGTTTTAACTTGGCGATAGCATCTTAACTCTGCTCCTCAAAGTTAAAGGCTTTCCTCCTTTTGTCACTTACAATCGGTGGTGTGTTTGGCTCTCCTAGCAGCTATTCCCCACCCCCTCGTCCCTTCTCTTCCTCCAGCACAGGGAAATAACGGCGCTGATGAGCTCTTATCTTTTTGTCACACTCCTGCCAGCAGAGGAGACAAATTGATTTATGTATGTGGCATCCTACTCCTGATAGTGCCATAATTTACCACTAAATATTGCTTTGACACAATAGTTTTGTAACAAATACATAATGCATATTGCTCTATTTTCCCTCCACCTCAATCGGTTTTTGAATTAATGGAGTGAGACTCCCTCAATTCAGAGGAATCTCATGTCCAACGCCTGTGTGGAGCCTTGCAGAATACCAATCTGCTGCCTCTCCTCTTTCTCTGCTTAGTGTCACCTTGAAATGAAGCTGGCTCCCCCATTAGGTTTTTTTCCCCTTCCTTGCACTGTCAAATGAGGCGGTTCTTCACTCCTTCACAAGGAGCAATGCTTTACTCAAAAAGGCCTGACTTGATTTATTAGATAAAGAAATAAATTGTGTAAAAGCCTGGAAGGCTTTGCGTGTCCTTGCACCGAGCTGAAGTGCTACATGGGAGCTTGCAGTCGCTGGTTTCATTAAAGTGGAGCAACACACTTGGAAATGCAAAATCCGTTTTGAATAAAAAGGACAGGCTCGCTCTGTCTGGCTTGATTGATAGACTGTTTCTGCCTCCATCCTCACTGCCACAGAAGAACGTATCCCACGAAGGGGATTCTGCATCCTCAGTAATTATTCGGGCAAGTGATTCAGCACTGATTTTTTTTATAACTCTACCATCCACAATGTTTATACTACTAAAATCATCGTCATGTTTGCTCATCTCCTGGTTTAAGAACAAAGCAGCAAAAGCAAAGGTGAAATTGGGAAGTGGAGGACTTGGAGGCTTTTCAGGATACGTGGGATGAAATGCAGGATTAAGCTGGAAGTGAGACAAACTGGTTGACAGGCAGGATGGGTATGATGACTTGGTCTCTGTTTCTTTTTAGTCATTTTGCTGGTGTACATCAGACTCAGTACAGTTTTCCTCAGTTAACCTTCTGAGTACTGAGATTTCTTTTTCTGTATGATTCTGTAAATTTTCTGGAGTGCAAAGGGAGGCTGTGCCCCCATGGCAACATTGAAATCATTCTGTATTTGTAAAAGCAGCGGTTTGCTAAGGCTGATAGAAACCAGGTAGTTTTGCCCTCCAGAGCGGTCTGTAAGCTGCCATGATTCCCAAAGCCTTAGCATTTTGCTTGCCTGTTTTCTATGTTACCCCTTTCTCTCTTTCTTACTTGCCATTTCTTCTTTATGAGCCAGGGGCTAGAGAGCCTTTAGGTATGGACAAAAAGCTTGAGGAGCAGCTGCTTACTACTGATAACACAGGACAAGCTTGTCAGGAGCTGAAATGTCATATTTAAAGCCAGGCATTTTGCACTGATTCCTGAGTTCAGGTGTGCTACCCCACCTCCCTCATCCCTTCTTGCAGTTCAGAACAGCCCTGCACCTGCTTTGTGGCAATTACCTTACACTTACATGCTACTAATAATGGATGTTTGCTCCCTGCAGGTCTCATATTAATTTTCAGTCAAGCTCCACTATTGAAAGAGAGGAACTTCTGAAATGATTATGGGTTGTAAACTCTATCTGGCAAATTACTACATATTTCTAGCACAGTTTCAGTTGTCAGAGATACTTCTCAGCCTGTACGCTTACAAACAGTCCTATCAATTATGTTTCTTTTGACATTTGAGTGGAGGTACTGTCAGCTTACTTTGCAGCGGTTTCTCTGTTTTTCAGCTTGCTTGTGTAACCAAGTATGAGACTCTCAGGGGAGTCTGAATCCTAAAGCACTGATAAATGAAAAGTTCTGGTTTGTATCATATTTTATTTTCTAGCTGTGAGAGAGGTTATTTACAGGCAGGTCAAATATGAATTTCAAATGGCTGTGAAAGATAGAGATGGAAAAGACAGCTTGTCTCAGTTCGTCCTCTTGCAGAAAACTGGGATGTGCCCTACCGTGCATGTGCAGCACTAATATTTCCCCCTTTTAGGTGGCTACATTGTTCAGTGTTTTGTTAGCTGTAGTTTTTCTCAGCATTGTTTTAATGGCAACATACTTGCACTCTGCCATTGCATTCTTGCAGGGCTGTTGCTGTCAGGGCCTTCTTGTTCAATCCATTCTGTCATAACTCATGAGCAGATTGCTTCAGTTCCCTAATTATTTTTTGCTGTTTGATTCTCTCCAGTTGAGTAATATCATTGTAATTCAGAAAGGTCTGTCGCTGACAGTGGTCTTCAAGCAGTGTCAGAGCTGTTAGACACAGAATGACGGGTCTTCCTCCTCTGTGTCATGTAGTGCTGGTCATACGACACGGTGATACATCATTACTGTAAGTTTTTTAAATAACTATATTGAACTGCAAACATTATGACCCAACCAGCTAGCCTTAACTAACGCTGATATTAATGCTTGTGATTTGGAAAAGAAGACAGCAATATTGCAGCAGTACATGTAGATGTTAACTTGTTTGTTCTGGATGAGCAAAGGAACAGAATTCTGTGAGGCTACTGTATGGGTATGCTGAGAATGTGATACTGAATATAAACCCTTTGATGTTTTAACCAGCATTTACTACTGCCCATTTCATGGTTTTACTGTCTTATGTCTTTTCAGGAAGGTCTGTTGCAGCATCTTTGGTTGGTACCATTTTATTACTTGACCTCATGAATTGTCATGTTGTCAGATGCTCATACATTTTGGGAAGGAGGCTATTAGATGCAGTTCTTCAACAAACTCAAGAGCTGGTAATCTGTCATTACATACGGCCAAGAAAATTCATTAGCTGAAACCAATGGCATTTCTAGGTGTGGAATGTTAATATTTCTTTCAACTCTCTCATTTATGCAATGCAGAAAGCAATGCTGATGAAGATTATGTGCAATATTTAAAAAACCAAGGCTGTCCAGTACTGGATTATTGCAGTTTCCTTAAGTCTCTGTTCTTGAAAATCATAGCATCAATTTACTATAAACATTGCTTAAGCAACCAACAGTGAGCCAACTCCTTCCATTCCTCTCTTGTCTGACAAATACCTTCTTAAATTGCTCAGTAAAATTGTAGCATTTAGAGAGAGGGAAATAGCTCACAGTCATCAACATTATCTCTTCAATCTAAAGAATACCAGTGTCTTATCACTCAGGCAGTTGAGCAATTCATTTCTCTGCCTCTATGCAAGAGGAAACAAAACAGCTGGGTGCCTATGAGAAACATTCATTATAATGCCAGAGTAATTAAGAGGTTCTCTTAAATGACAACTTTGCTGAGCTTTCAGATGTTCCTAAAGTAGGATGCCTGCTAAGGTTGCAATGCACAGGCTACAGTATTGTCAGAGTCAGTTAATTACTGTCCTACAAATCATTAAAGTTTAAAAGAAGAGCAGTGCTTGTTGCTGCCAGTTTTGTGTGTGTTTGGAAGTACAACATCATGGAAGAGCGCAGCAGTGAAGGCAGAGAGCGTTTCTTGCATTGGGGAGGTTTGATAGCATCTATGCTCCTCACAAAACAAAAGATAAGCCTCTTGCTTTAAACCCTGTATTTGTATCTCCTCCTCCAGTTCCGTTTCAAGCATTTCATGTCTCTAACCTATTATCAAGATTAGATTTTGCCACAAGTTAGAGGCAAAGTTAGAAATGCTCAAACAAGTGGTTCTAATTCACAGGATTACTGTGTGTGACTGAAGGTAATCCCCAGTGAAGCTTTTAGTCGAGCTTGTCAACTAGATCCTTAGTTGTCCCCAGAAGGGTAACATGGATGACATTTACTTTTGTCTTTAGAGTTAAGGATACATGCATACACCAGTCTGCTTTCTGCAGTTGTATCACTTTTTGCTGCTGAGGGGCAGCCTAGAAGATGTTTTCCTACCCACATGGTTGTGCTAATGTTGTGCCAAGCTGTAATTCTGATCAAAGAATCTGAATTCTAATTGGCATCTTTTAAAATGAATAGCTTTCTGAAAGCAGCCTTTCCCATTTCTCACAGCAAAGATCCCTCCTTTGCTGCCGGTAAGGTAAAGCAGCTGGTTCCTTGCCAGATTGTCCAGAATTTGGTATATGTCAGGAAACTACCAAGCCTTTAAAGTATGGAAAAACAACAGCTAAAGTATTTGTGCTGTGGTTCATGGCCACCTTAATATTTCCAATCAGGGGTACTGACAGTTCAAGTACAGTGCAGCCAAGTGCACTGTCTAATAAGGTTGTATAATTTTGATATAACAGCCTAGCTCTGTTGTACTATTAAAGCTTTAAAATATTAATGCTCGTTAATGGTGTCACTCAGCCATTTTATATGATTAGTTTTAAGTCTCTCTTGGGTAGGCAAGAAGGGGAATTTTTAATGAAATGTTCCTTGCTCATCTGACCTGCTGTATTACTGCATGAATGCCATTTTTATGAGGCAGGTTTATGGCGTTCATTACTCTGCTCCTTGAGCCACTTCATGGCTGCTGTAATTTTTAAAGAAGAGATAAAAATAAGTCAGTTCTTTCTTTGCAGTCAAGAAGCTCTGCATTCTAGCTTTGACCTTTAAGCTGTCATGCATGGATTAATCACATTTCAGCTGGAGATTGTTTTAGACTTAATACTAGCAGTAGACTGATTAGCTTACTTGCCTTACTGGCGACTTCTTAAGGAGGTTTGTCAATGATTTAGACAATAGAAAGACATATCCCAGATAGTTCTCTGTTTCTAACCTGCCAGCTTTGTGTATGTATGTGCATCCACGCATGTATACTTGCATGTCAGATCTACATGCTAATGCATATATTTTTTATGTAGGTATGTGCAGATTATTAGCATAGAAAATAGTGAGTTGAGTAGCACTGGTGCAGCCACCAAAATTCCTGACTTCCACTTCAGAGCTGTAACTAAAAGAAGCCTTTACTTCGGGAAGGAAAAAGAAACTTTAAGGAAAGAGTTACCCTAAAACCTCAGTTCTTGCATAGCTGTTTCCAGGTAAAATGGTATCATGTTTTTATCTGCTGTATTTGGGATCAGAAGTTTAGCTGCAGCCAGCAGCTGGGTACAGAAATTTGGCAGAACAGTAGCACAGAGCTGATGCTGTTATTAGCAGCAGCATAAGGTTTATGACCTTTGATAAGCAAATTAGGTGGGAACACTTCAGTGGAATGTCCAGGCCTGGCAAACCCAGGACATTTCATGTTTCAGTGATCATTTAAAGAAAGATCTTGAAGCAGAAAAAGAAATGAAGTGATGCATTGGTCAGAACTGCAGAGTGGGAGAGGGATCTCTACTGTTGGAAAGTGCAAAGACGTAAGGAAAGCCTTGAACATGCTAAGTGACAAATGTAAAAATCTGAGGAGTCCTTAACTTGGAAGGGTTGTTTTCCTTTTGCTGTCAGAATATTTGTGTAAGCACTGGAAAGAACACTCGCTTCCTCAACCAGATGTTTTGAGGACAAATGTGAGGCATCACTTTATGAAATCTTCACTTACGTAGTGAGAGCTGTGGTGTTAAACAGTGAGTGAAGTTTTTAGCAAGAAGATCAGGTTTGCATGTATTTTCTTGTTGAAAAGATCATGCACCTCAGTGTAATGTAGCTCTTTATTAGCTGACCGGGTAAAGACCATGATTTGAGTCATCAGTAGTTCCTGGGAAGGACAAGAAAGGTCAAGTCACTTGGTGACCCTCCTGCTGCCACTGTGTGAAACATCAGAGAGCAGCTGGTAGAACCTTGGCAGGTGTTCACATGGAGAAATACAGAAATGAGAATTGCAGAAGAGAGCCACAAAGCTCAGTCTTTGTCCCCTGCACAGAAGAGCAATACAACCTGCCTGTGATGTGCTGTAGTGTGAAATAAATAGAGACCATCTCTTGTCAAACTGCATATAACAGGCTTCCTTTTACTGGAGTTTCAGGATGATAAAATAAATCATGACAGCAGAGCCAAAGTGGTTGCTGCATTCAGCTAGAAGAACCCTGTGATAAAAATAAAGCTGCGTAATACATATTATGTAGATGTGCTTTACTGTTTGATACTTGTATAGCAATGAAAGGTGAAGATATTTTATTCCATCGTCTAAAACGTCTATTTGCAAATGGCTGGATGTGCTTTCTCTGTGATGCCACTGCATTTGTGTGACCTGTGAGCTCCTTTCCCCCAGAGCCCTGCTGCCTCCCTCGTGTTGTAATGATTTGGGGTGGGGTGGGGGTGAAGAAATACTACTGCAATACAGTAGCTGTATTTAAGAACCTGAGTTTTCATTTGTGACAACAATTTGAGTAACCTTACAATGTATTATTGCAGTACATGGCATTACTTTGTAAATATAAGATTCTAACATACACTATTTTAGAGTCCTGGTTGAGAAACAAACCTATTAGGCATGCATACATCTGCTTTTACAAAAGTGACAGGTACTAACTGTGCTTCTCCTCTTCCATTCACCTTTCTAATGTGATTATCTGACTGTTTCAACAGAGCATAATTTGGAGAATGGATTATATACTGAGCATTCTTAGTAAGACATGATACAAGAGCAATTCATTTATTCCTCCCCTGAGTTTCACATGAGCTGAGGGAAATTTCTGCTAGTGCTTCTTTTGTGGAAGAAAACAAAACTCCTCAGTGCTGGGAACTGGTCTCGGGCATCCTGGTTTCTTACTCACCTGTATAGGTAATGAGACAAATCATGTTACAGTTATTACCACATCAGTTGGCTTCAAAGGAGAGATGGTAAGATCAGTCCTATTTTGCAGACAAATTGAGTTATTTGTACATATGGCCCATTATTGTGAATGACAGGGTTAAAGTAAGAACCCTGAAATTCCCTTCACTTGGCCCCTTTCCCCTGAGAAGCATGTTCAGTGCAACAGGGATGGCCTTGGTGCCACTGAGGATGAGGCCAGAAATGTGATACTTCTCCACTGAGAGCATAGACCATGCTACCTGTCTTCATCCCTTGATGATAGCATGTAACCACATCAGCTCCTGCATTTGCAGCACTGCTGGCTTCACCCTTACCCTTTTCTTTTTTCTTTTTTTTCTTTTTTTTCTTTTCCCTAAAAATGATGGCACAATTATTTCCTCTCAAAGTCAACAGCTGTAGCTTTATCCTTTTCTCACTTTACCTACCATTGAATCTTAGTAAAAAGCTTCCTCAGGAAAGGTTAGGGAAGAGGTGAGGTACCCAGACAATCTTTTATTGGACAAACTGATCTAGCTGGAGAAAACAGACAAGCCCTTCCTTAGGTCTGAAGCAGAAGTATCAGACTTCATGCTGAGTGCAGCTTGGAAACAGGTAAATGGGATGAGCTTATTGTGCTCTTCAAGCACCTCTAGTCTTAGAAATATAAAATATAGGTAAGCAAAAGCAAATCCAGCTTAATTCGTCCTGTTGAGGCTCATGATGTGGCATGTTTCGCTCTTGCTGGGTGGTTATATGTTCTTGGAAGGTATTAGATATTTCAAACACTAGCAAAACGTGTGCCATGTTGTTCAAAACTCAACACAGCCTCAATTTGTGAGGGATCAGCTCTTCATAAAAACAGAGTAATTATCTTAGCATGGACAGGGAGGTGCTTACGGTGAAGTGACACAGAAAGTGCCTTCTCTGTATGCTGAAATACCTGTTTTCCCACAAAAGTACCTGTTGACAGCATTTCTCCCTGGCCATGATGGCTTTTCCCTCCCTGTATTAGTGGTGTGGGATCTGTACGGGAGAACTAAACCTGGTGCAGGTAGCACTGCATTACAGTGCACTTCAAAGTGTATAGTTGGATGCATAACATCAATTTAGTGGAGTTACAAAATCAGTAAATAAAGTTGGACATGCAGACTAGTCAAACACCCCATTCTGCGTACACAGTCTTTATCTACACATTCACTTCTGTGTTTCCTCAGTTCCAAACGTAAAATCTTGGTGGTGTGACCTCAGGCAGGTACCTACCATCTGTGCCTGTTACCTCCTATGCAAATGCTAACAGTATTTTCAAAATGCTTTTGATTCTCGTTGGGAGCTTTACAAAGACAACTTTCTAACAGTTAATTACTTTATGTGGCCTGCATGCTTTTATTTGTACATTGTGATCTTATCATGGTATGAAGGCTCCTAAATACCTTGCAGCACATTGGATTCCATCTGCAGGCACCAGAAAAGAAATGTGTGTCTGTTGTGTTGTGTATGGCCCTCCCAAGAGAGTTAGGCACTGTGGGTTTTTACAATATCGTGGACAACACAAGAAAAGAAAGATAATCCTGCAGCAACAAAATACGTTTTAGTATTACAAGTGCTGTGTTGCAGTCTCTCCCTTGCCTGGGTCCTGGAGCTGGGACCCTCCCTCCTCAAATAAGTTGCATGTATGTGTATCTTACACTTACGTATGCTTGTAAAATGATTCTAAAGACAGACTTTGATCTGTTACTTCCCACTTTCTAAACAGTACCTATCGCCCCCTTCCTCCAATAAAATAATCTTGGAAGCCAGGCTAATTGTGATGGCCTTACCGTTGAACTGTATATCATACAGCTGTCTCTGAGACAGCTATAAATTCCAGCATTTATGTACCCTGAGCTTCCAAGTATCTTCAACTTTTATTGAAAAAGACAACATTAAATTACAGAGTCTGAGTAGATCTCCTCCTCTCCTCCCGTCTGGCATAAGGCTGCCCTGAATTTCCATGTTGTATGCTGTGGGCAAAGCTTGCCCAGACCTTTGATGAATTCAAAGTCAGTCTCCTGAGGTTACATTTTCTTCCATGATACTGAGCATTTATCAACATGTGGGACCTTCATTTACATCTACCCTTTTGTAGCTCTCATAAATACACCATATCAGTACCTTACTCTGAAGGACTGGTGGGAAGCGTAGTGCTTTCCTGTAGTTGATGAGCTCTTATGCTAAGGCACAAAGGCAGGGGTGTTGTCTTTGTCATGCCGGCACCTATCAGCACATTGCTAATTAACTCGACATTATTTATCCCTCACTTCTTGAAGTCTGGAGCGCAACCCTTCCATTTTAATTTGAACTCTAATGTTGAAGCTGAAAGATAAAACCGAAATACTTCATTTGCATGGAGATATCTGCTAGGGAACAATTTGGACAACAATTAAGATACAGTGTGTGGGGGGAATTCCTCATGTGGTGTGTCTTTAAGGAAGCACCAAAAGATAATGTTTTTCAAACTTACAGTAATGTTCTGGGCACTCTGTAGCTGGAACAGCAAAGAAGTGTGGCAAGCAGCTAGGGTTCATCTTCATCAGTGTTTTACTGATGGCTGTGCCACTATTGTCTTTCATGGCTTTCCTGCTCTGGCCGAGCATTGTACGTTTTGGAATAAAAAGAACTTAATGTCCATTTTGCACTCTCTAGAAAGATATCAGCCTCTACGTACCAAATGGCTGAAAAGCTGCATTCATGCTGCCACCAGTTATCATTCACTGAGGGCTGCTTGTAGCTAAGGCCTCTGTGTACTGTAAATCTTTACACCAGTTAGAGCCAGTGGGCACTAACTGTGAACTGAACTGAACTGGAGGTGGACGCCAGTGCTGCCTGGTTATCTAGCCTGGTCGTGCCTGTCAAGTGACTTCTTCCTTCCACAGCCATACGCTTCTGATAGTTCAAAAGCTTTCTGCTAGAGCCACTTGCATTCTCACAATGTTAAATTGTTCTCTATTTCAATTGTATTGCTAAATCATATAAAGCTTAGTAACTAGTGACCTTGTTGAGGTAGATGTTTTCTGCACGTCAGTTGCATGTACAAGTAGAGAGTACCCATCATAAATGTGTCTTATTTTGTAATGTAAAATTCTGGACTGCATATGTGAGTAAAAAATTCACTGTAGCTGCTTATTAGTAACTATCATCATTCCATATCCAGTGTTCTCTCTAAGCATTATATCACTGCTTCATTATTATATTTTACTTCTTAGAAAAGTGGATGGCAGAGGAGTCAGAAAATCCTCCTGATCTTCTACAATTATATTTTAAAGTTGAGCTGCATCTGTAGCTTATGTTACTGTTCTCCTATCATGTATGCCAAAGATGGATCTTTTATTTCAAGGGCTTACACACAGGTTAACTAACTTCTGACTTAGTAAAAACACGTATTTCTCTTGAAAGTTCTATATTCTAAAACCGATTCAATTGTTCTAAATTTGGAGGAAGCTGTGTTCTGTTTTCCCTTTAGAGCTCTCCCATATGCTAATGCTCATTTTATATCATAAATATGCAGCGACAGCACTCGTGGGTTTTCTCTTTTTTCACACCATACATTATGTTACATGTTTGAGAGCAGAATTCATCATTTACACTCTGAGTGGAAGGATGCTCAGTGCCATGCACAAGTTGCTTGAGTTTGTTCCTGTCAGATACTGGTGGCAAATGCCTATGCAGGATGGAGGCAAAGGCTGTGTCTGTGCTGATCTTGGAGGTTCTACTTTATTTCTAGGTTATGTTTTCTGGCTACATTTTAAATACACTTCAGTGATTACATATTCATCATTTTAAAAGTGCAGGGGACAGGGCATGGGGACAAGGTCACGCCAGGAGGCAGGGAGAAGGAGAAGGGGGGATGGCCAATCTGAGCAGTTTGCTGCAGCTTCCCTTTTATTTCCAGTACAAGCTTCAGGTTTTCCTTCCAAAGCACTTGTTTAATTACAGCTTCAGGAACATAAAGCCTGTTATTATTTTAACGGAAGGTGCTGAGACTGAAATAAAACTGAGCTGGGCCCGTGTCTTTTCCTGGCAACTTGTAATTTCATGGATGGAAAAAACACCTGTTCAGTGGGAAATCCTTATCATTATGCTTTAGATTTCCCCATTAATTTATTTTACAGTCTTTAAGCACATATACAGATGGAAAGCAATCACATTTAAGGCCTCTCATCACTCTCTCCCTAGAAATTATGGTGGGGATGTCACTTCTTCATTAATTTACTGCAGGCAGGCTCAGGATTTACCTGTGCAGTGAGTGCTCATTCAGAGACATGGGGGATATTGGGAGCGTGCTGTCCAGCACATGGGCACAAGTGATCTCCACCCATGGGAGGAGGTTAACTGCAGCTCGGAGACTAACAGTGCCCTTGGGGCTTGATCTTCGACTAGAACCACCTACCCAGCAGTTATAAAATCTCGGCTTTTGGTGAAACAGTAGAAACAAAGTCAAAAAGGGACCTTTATGTCCTTGTAGGCTGAATTAAGCACCACTTGGTTCTGTAGGTGGCTGCCTCTAGATCCAAGCCCCAGGGCATGTTTTCGAGGACACCATGTTCCCCATTGCTTGCACTAGCAGGCAGGTGGTATAAGCCACAGCAGGAAGGTGAGGTGTGCCCCTGTAGCTGCAGAGAGTGTGCGACGTGGGGGGAGACAAGGAATTCATGGAGTGAACAGTTGGAGTTGCAGCCATGAGGCTGGATTTGAATGAAAACAGCACATCTTTGGAGTGCTGAAAACAGTTATTTGCTTCTTTGGTCTTTATTCTGTCAAGGAATATATAGTTATATTTTTATGCTGTAAAAGTAGAATAAGGTGTGACTATTGAACTGGAGTGACTCTTTGGAAGACCAGAGGACAGCATCTGGAGATGAAGGCTGCACCTAGTTTGTCTTGGAGTGATGAGCTTATATTACAAATCACAAAATGAGATAAGGTGATGATGAGGTCTCCCAAGCTTGGGGAACTGCTGGAGGCACACAGATATTTCCACTTTCACCAACCAGCCCAAGTAAGTTGCAGTTAAAGATTGTAGCTAGCTGATGGCTGGCAAGCACTCAGTCCAAAATGCACCGGATGATGGCATGCTGTGTCCCTGCAGCTGGTAGCGGGTGTTATCCAGACACCTCTGCAGTGGGGCTGGCCCCATGGATGCTGGGCTCTGATCTTACTCTGAAGCCTGCATGCAGCTTTGCTTCAGCCAGAATGGGGATGACCTTGGCAAGGAGCAGCTGTGGTAGTCCCAAGCTAGCTAGCACAAACATGACCCCATGACAGTAAGGGAGAAGGAACCTGCAGTGGTGTGTAGGGAATTTTGTGCCACTTCTCAAAGCTCTGGCACTAGAAACTTTAAGGTACCGCATGGACAGCGGGTCGTGATGCTGTTGCACTAGTGGTATCCTGCCTTAAGCAGGGTTTGGTAAGGCAGAGGATGGTGCTTGTATAATAAACTGAAGAGCTTCTATTCTAGCAATGTACTGTTAATAAACATGTATAAAAATCAGAGTAAAAGGGTATCAGTGCTACCTGATGGTCATTTGTTTAAAATCCCCAACAAGGAGGAAAGCAATCTGTTGTGGGGGGAGAGCAGGGAGGCTTCCCTTGTTTCATCCTCCCCTCCATCATTCGTCTTTTAATAAAGAAAATCACTTTTCTTTGTCACCATTTTAATGATTCCCAGAGTGCTTCACAGCACAGACATAAATCTGGAAATCAGCTCTCAGAAAGAATGAGAGATTTCTCTTCTCTAAATCACAAAAGTATGCTGAGCTCTTTGTAAATCCCCACAACAATGTAATTGCGGTTCTCCCATCATTATGTGGAATGTTTTTGGTGGCTTGTTTACAAGCTAAATAAATAGCAGTGCAAAACATCTGGAACCACAGTATGTCTTAAAAGGCTGCTTTTAGCAGGGCTTAGAAGCTCAGTTATTACTGGTCTTAAGTCTTTCTGATCTGATTGGGATATATTAATAAACTGTATTGAAACATTTGCCTGAAATATGATTAATGCTCTTAATTATTCATAGTGAGAGTCAGAATGATGAGTGCTTTAGGAAAAAAAAATGCATTGATCTTTCTGTAGATTAAAAAAAAAAAAACAACACACAAACCCAAGGCATAAATTCCTTGTACCTGAATGGTTCTGCTATCTGGTTGATGTTAACTACCTACAAGTAACAGGGATTGGGGTGGCAGCGGGAGTGTGATGGTATAGGAATGTTTGTCAAAGTCATATGAAGTGCCTAAGTCCATAAACTCTTGGGGTTCCAGTGGTTTTTGTGTCACTACTCTGGAGCAGTGATGGGGTTTAACCCTGCAAATACATTTATGAAGAAGAGAAACCAGTCTGTTGAAGCTCAACAGATAGTAAATAATAATGATAGGCTATGAAGTCAGCTTAGTTTCTCCTGGAGTCTTGGCTGCAGCATCTTGACTAACCTCAGTACACCCATCAGCTTACAGTGCTTGGACATTTCTCAGTTACACCCTTCAGTACTCATGTCAAACTTCGCAGTTACGGTTTTGAACCAGTTTTGAACCCAGTGTTTCACATCTCCTTGCATTTCTGCAAGCCTAGCAGAGCAATCCCATTTCAACAGACTTTTTAAGCCAGATAGGAAAGCACATAAATAGGTAAATATTTTCCAGGAGGAACATGCTACTTTTTCTACAGTCTATGATTCACTCTATTACCATTGTATGGCCCTCTGTGTTACCTGCTGTTGGGTGGGCATTATGGATTGTTAGGAGATAGGGCGCCTGTGCTCTAGCTCAGCTGGAGACCAGGGAGCTCTGAGTATGTCAAAACAATTACCATTTGAGTTCTGCAGCATCCAACATAAGTTTTAGTTCCAGCAGTCATGTAAGGACTTAGTAAATCAACATGAAATGTATGGTACTTACTGTACTGGTAAATCATGTTGCCTGGGTCATTGCCCACATTAGCCTAACACAGTAGCTCTTGTGATTTGTATCGGTTGTCAGTGCAGGGCTGTGTCTGGTATAGGTCTATGTGTTGTTTTCAGACCAAAAAGGAATTGTCACTAGGCTGTTCCAGAGCAAAAATTCTCCCCTGTGTTTTGGGAATTCATCTAAAATGGCTTTTGAAACCTAGAGGCAAACAGGGATGGAAAAGTACATGAGGACACTATGGAAAACTTTGCAAAGGTGAGGGCACAGACATGATGGGGTGGATCACTGCTCTGCCAGCAAAGAGCAGGTGGTGGCTGATCCTGCTAATACAAAGGAGAGACGAGATGGTCCCATTTGGGGCTGTGGTGCTGTGAACACTGCAGGATGATGAAGTCCTTCCCAAAAAATAATCTCAGTTTAACCAGTCAAAAGCCAAAGTTGGGTGGCAGGGCCTGGAGGCTGCTACTTCTCACTGAGTGTTTGCCTCATTTTACTCATTTCCTGGGGCTTCAGGAAGCACCTGGGATTCTCACCAAAGGTTGAACAGTTCTCTGTCCCTCTTTTATTCCCATTGAATTTTTTGTCATGGCAGCTGTTTGGAGATTTCTTTTTCCTTAAGACCCAAGGGAATGATGGGCTCTGAGAGCAAGTGCTGCAACAGCCAGGAACCTTTGAGACGATAGTGCAGTCTTCCGAAGGCTTTGTATAACTATGAGCCATTTGCTGGTTACCAAAATGTTGAGAGAGGGGAAAATTGGCTGTCAGTTGATTCCTGTCTCCTTGTCACATGCAGTGAAAAAGGATTGACCCAGAAACCTCAAGTGCTTTTCCCTATCAGATATTTGGGAGTTGCGTGCTTGTGGCCCTGTGAAAAAAAATAAACTGAATAAAACCAAAACAATTTAGATTAATATGTGATTAAAACAAGCTTTTCTAGGCTTAGCACTAGTTCTTGTGATGGTTATTGAATACAATGGAAATTGCACTGTAAATTTTACATGCAACATTGAGAGAATAATACTAACAGTATGTTTGATGGTCTTTTACACTGCAATTAACAGGGAAAGATTGCTTTGGGGAAGGGCTTTCCCTTTTAAATACAACATTTCAGGATGGAATAAGACTTTGTTTACTAGGCTGGTATTGAAATGATTACTTTTAAAGCGTGACTTGAGCAATCATGATTGCCTCCTGCAATGAAGGGGGAGAGAATGAAATTCCCATTTCTAGCAGAGGAAAGTCTCTTTCCTTGTGTCGCTTGAAGGATCTGTCATGCTCAGCCACATTAATTGAGTCTTACTGATTCCAAGAGTTTTGCTTTTTAAACTTAAGAAAAGCTGCACCAGTTGTAAGTTTTATGGGTTTTTTTTGTCTGTTATAGAATAGGCCTGAAAGGGAAAAGAAAATAGTCTGTCCAGGCTGGCCAACTGGCACAGGCCTCCATAGTAGTAAAATGGGTAATTTTAAGCCACATGGGCCAGGGAAGATCCAGAACTGGGCTTTTTTCCTTCCTTTTTTCAGAAGACTTTGGAGACTTCTAAAATAAGCCAGGGTTGAGGCCAAGAAAATAGCCACTCGAAAATGATTTCCATGCCTGGTCGGGGGTATGTCACACCGAGGTTTACTGGAGCTCTGTGCAAAGCCTGTGCACTTGTCAAAAAAACAACCAAAAACCAGGGGAACGGACCTACCTCGTCTCCTCTTTCTTCAAACCACCCCTTCTTTCATGCGCCTTCCCAAATCCATCATAAAAGGTATCCCAAGGTGGTTGTTAGTGAGCTCCCCTCATGAGGGGTTATTAAAGCCAGATGAGACAGAGTCCCGAAACACAGTCCCTTTGTTAGAGAAAACAAAGGCCTTGGTAATTGGATTCACATTGAGTGAGGCACTTAAAACAGCAAAGTAACAAGAAAAATCTGCCGGGTTATGTCATAACTGCCAGGGTGGGTGTTTTGTTATTTTAAAAGAGCATGACCGTCTCATTTTTTTACTAGCTTAGTCTGGTATATTGAAGTGGAAGATTAAAAAAAATCATAATATCCCCAATTGCAACATATTTTATCCAACTGACAGAGTTTGGGATGCAGAAAGCAATGAGATAGGAAGCAGGTCATCATGCTGTTGAAGAGCTATAAAGGAAGGAGCTATTTTTATCTGCTTGCCAATGTTGCGATGCCTTGTGCAGGATATAGCCTCCATGAGCCTTTGGTGGGGGCAAAAAGTCAATCCCAGTGTATAAGTCATCCTTAAACCTCATTTGTTTGGCTCGTGTATAAACTATCCAGCTTCCAGTTGGCCTGTAGAGTCATTTTCCATAGCTCGGGAGCAGGCATGTATGGATGGGAACTGGTTGTCACCATCTTCTGCTGTGTTTGGGGAAAAAACTAATAGATACCAAACTGAAGGGAGACCTGAGCTGTCTTAGGGAGTTACTGCAGAAGTGCATGTCTTCCAGACCTTTTATCATGGGTTTTCCCCTAAGCACTGGTGGTACATGGAGCACCTGAATGTGCCAGGTTTTCAGGTGTCCACAAAACCAGGTTGGTGTTACTTACAGAGGTGCTAGTGACATCTTGCAGGAAGGATGTGAAGTGGCTTTCAAGAATTGCTGTTCACTATGTCATGGCAAATAATTTTAGATTTAATATGCAAATGTCTGCCAAAGAAAAGTATCTGGTTTGGCAAAGACTGATTTATTCCATCGTAGGCTCCAGAGTAAAAATAAAAACAACTACAGAAAGAAGTCTGCTCTGAAGATCCCAGTGCCTATAAAAGATCAGTCTTCAGAAGAGTTAGCAGAGTGTTGAAAAATGTCATGTCTTGTTTTCCATTGAAACTTGGCTGGCAATCTTGGACAGAAAACCCAGGATCACAGAGCCTGACACCCGCAAAGCTCAGCACTTTTCAGCTCAGATTAAAGCACTCGTAGTCTTCTGCTTTCTTGTAGCAAAGGTGTGATACACACAGCTCCTGGGAAGAATGAACATTTGGTTACCAGGTTAGGTAAGGGGTAATGCTCATTCCTCACTTCAGAGATGGTGGAGATCTTCTTTATTAAACTTTTTCAAAGCCCTCTGGGGATTAAGGCACCGAATTTCCGTTAATTTAAGGCTCCAAATCCTGCTGGCAGCTTTGTGAAAACACAGCTTTCCTGTCTCACAGTTAATGTTCCTCTAATTCAGAGGTTTTCGTGTGGATCTCAACATTCCCAGCAGCAGTTATAGCTCTTGAGCCAGGGAGGAGAGGTTCAGCATGAAGCAGCAGCAGGTTTAGCAGATGTAATCAAACTCATTCCCTTTGTCAGGCCACCAAGATGATGGATAACTGTGTGATAGGGTTTTTTTCTTTTTTTCCCTTTTTTCTTTAGGTGTGGTTACTGTCCCTTGAAGTAACTCAATGAGCTGCAGCTTGCATGCTTCACAGAGTGTCTGCCTTTCTCTTCCTTAGCAGCATGGCCCCTTGTCTGAGCTCTTGGTGCTTCTCTGTCATTACTGTTCAGACCCATGTTCTTCTGGAGGTCTCTCAGCAGCAGCCGTTCCCTGTGTTGGGCTCTCTTGGTTCCCATTCAACCTCTGGGTTTAGGTTACCAGGAAAAGAGATGATACCTTTATAAGGCTAAAGAGTTCCCAGTTCATTCTTCACTTAGATGAGAAAGGATTTAATTCTTCTGTCCTTGTCCTTGCTGACCCTGAGAACGGAGAGAAAAACCTGCCAAAGCTGCTGTTTGCCTGAGTTGTTCCAGGATTTAGAGCCTAAAGTCATGTCTCATTTCTGTAAGGCCCTCATGCTCTGTTGGTAATCTCTGAACTGTTTCTTTGGGGATGAACAAACTTTGGTCACTGAGTGTGAACTGAAAAAAACAAATAGTGGGCTGGTGCTGATTTTGCAGGAGCTGTGACCAGAGGCTGTTGTATTCCACCAGGGTGCAAAGACATTTCCCTCCTGCACATGTTGTTACATCTCTGCTCTTGATCCAGCACGAACATAATTTCCCAGGACACTTCTGGGGGAACAATTGTGAATACAAGCCTTAAGTCCTAACTGAGCCCTTGTATCTTAGGTCTTGACAGGGTTGGGTTGCCATAAACGAAGCCTAACATGTAAATCAGTTTGAGCATTACTCAAAATTGACAGGGGACAGCAGTTGAAACACAATTCTATGGCTGCAAATGATGGAGTTGAGGAAGGTTATGAATTTGGGGAGCATCCAGGGGAGAGCAGGGAGATTGATGGGCTCAGCTGAGACAGATGGAAGAGCAGAGCTAAGTGCCAGAGCCTTTGGACAGTCTTCCCAGCCCTATCCCCTGTGGTTCAGGTGTTTCTCAGCATGGTGAAAGTGGAGAGGGCATAACACGTGTCCGTACCAGACCCAATTAGAAATAACAATAGCAGGACAATAAGCAGTTCAGAATCTAGAATTGTTCTGGAGAGGAGGGAGTCACAGCACTTCTCACTGCTGCAAACCCATTCCACATTTGTCTCCAGTTGGGCTTATTGCTTACAGAAACCTGAACTGCCTGTAATGCACCAGATGTGCAAAAAGAGCAGCCGTTCCTCTTGCTATCATAGGCAGCCACACTTACAACAACAGCGACTTGTGCTTTGATTGCTTGTCTAAAACTAAAATTCAATTATGCAGTGCAGGCAGGCTTTGCTGTGACACAGAGGGTTAGAAATTAATGTTAACACTGTTTCTGGTTAAGACTTTTTGTGTTGATAAATAATTCATAAGGCAGTTAGCTCTTTGAGTCTGACAACACAAGAATATATTAATACAGTAGACTCAGCTAAAGGTCAGCCCTGAACAGTGAAGCATCTGAGCCATCTTTTATTCATTTTCTGACACAGACTCATTAATTATTACCGCATTTGAAGGTCTGCACGGGAAAAGTGCTAATGAGAAAAAGGATATTGGGTTTGATATCTGACGCTCACTCTTTGAAATGACTTTAGATTAAAAAAAAGAGAGAGCAGAGAGAACAATACAAAACAGGCTAGGTAAGACCTTTACTTTAATAAAACTTCAAATTAAAAAATTAAGGACTAAAGATAGACTTGGGAGGCATTCAGTCAAAACACAGACGCTGCTGGGTTGCAAGTTTGAGTGGCTGGTGGGTGATGAAGTTTCTAAGAAAGCATTAATATAGACATGATTAAAAGATGGCCCTCTCTAGGTGAGATGTAGTTGCTTTGAATCTTGTTTGTTGCCTTGAGGTTTGTTTTCCACATTTCTCATCTTGGCTGACCATTTACCTTCCTACCCAGTTTATGATCTCCAAATGCGTATTGCTCTGGCTTTGTGCCATTATTTCCTGATGTTTTTCCATACCTTTTCCAGGTCATGTTGGTTTTAAATACCTTACAAAACCTACCTTGATGCGCTCAACTGTGCAGCAGTCTACCCTAAAAGGAGATTGTGTTTTACTTTAGCCTGGTTTCCTAAGAAAACAAGATTTATACAATCACATATCCTTGTGTTTCCCCCATTCTAATCATTTTGTTAAGCCCATCAAGCTTGTTGGTCCATCAGATTTGTTGGAACAATAAACATCTCAAACCCAGTAAATTCTTGCAGGGGTGGGGGGGGGAAGAAAAGAACTCATCTTCAGTATTCCCACGAGGCAAAATGTTGAAGCTTAAGCTTATGCCTTATTAGATATCAGAGAATTTGCACAAGAAGGAACTCTAGGCACAGGCCAAAGGCAACAGGGCCTCATTAGCAATTCTGGGGAAGTGTCTGTAAGGTACAGGGCACGAGCAGAGCTCTCTTTATCCCTAAGACAAATGAGAGAGCCTCATGGTTTTGAGTTCGTTAACACAGGTGTGTCTATTTATTAACGAATGCGCAGGAACCAGATCTTTAGTGACTGCTATAAATCAGTTCAGTTCATGGGATTCAGTGGATCTGTGGTGATGCCAGCTCGAGGGTTTGATGTGTGGATGCAACTTGGAAAAATACGCACTTCCAGCTCCTGGACTTCCAGATAATGCCTTGTCTTTAACATTGGGTTAAAGTCAGGCCAACAATATACCCAGTATTCTTTACTGCGTACTGCAGGTTTCTATGGAGTTACTCAGGAAATAAAACAGGCTTGCAGAACTGTACCACTTACATTATTTTGGTCTGTGAAACTTTCCTTATTTACATAGTGCAGCATGTGTTTTGAAGTGATACTATGCCTGTGAAAGAGGTGAGCTAAGGTTTTTTGCATGCTAGCAGGTACATGGAAACCTGTCTAGTGTGGGCAGAAATAAATGAGCTATATGACCTATCTGTTTTGAGCTTCATTTAGCCTTGCTCAGAAAAAAATACGTTTTCTTTAACAAAGATGAAATGGATGTTTTAAAAATAAAGCTTTTCTCCATGCAATCAAAATAGTATTAAGAGACACCCACTATTGACGGGAAAATTGAACCAAATTGAAATACAGTTGTAGTACCATGGGTTTGATGTAATCATTGAGGAGAAGAGAGCACAGGAGTTCAGACCAAAACCCTACCCTTCACTTCCATGCCACTGTGTCTTGGTACTGCTCAGTGTGCATGAGGGGAGAGCCTACTTCTGACACTGGACCATAATTTAGAGATATCATGCTTTGCCACAGGTAATCTCATCTGCCTAAAGGAATTTGCAAAAACTTCTTGTCTCTTCACACAGTAAAACCTTCACAACGTGATTGCAAACTTAAAGCTTCCCGCACAATTGTCACCTGCTCCAGAGCATCTTAGACTCCTGCAAATAAGTACATGTATTTGTTGAAAAGGAATGGATTAAGATTTCTTCCTAAATTAAGGTAGAACTTAAAAGCTTAAAGGTAAATATCACTCACCTTGATTAAAAGTCACTTTATATTTCAATAAGGCTTTAAAATACTGAGTCCCAATTCTTTTCACCCCCTGGGCAACAGCTGCTTGTAAAGTGTGAGAGCCCTTCCTTTTGGCAGGCCTTGGCTGAGTAAAATGGCAAACTCTGCTCACTAAAGCAGTGAATGATGTTCCAAGGCTCTGAAAATATTAGCATGTAATGTAACATCTCTGGAAATGTAATGTTTGCTACAGCTGTGTATAAATTTGTTTAATGGGTCTCTAACTCACCATCAGACTCATAAAGGCAGCCACTGTACAGGCTATTAGGCTGCAGTAACTTAATTGCTCGTTAATTGGGTAATTAGTGCTTTGTTTTGCTTTAAAGCCTAAACACTCATAAAAAGTGAATTAGCTGAGTAAACAAGAATGGAATGTTCATGCTATGCTGTCCCAGATATTGCACATAATTAATCAACCTTTTATTATCATTCCTTTTTTTCCTGCTCCTCCTGAGATGCCTGCCTCAGGTAGGCTGGGGAAACATCCCAGCTCAAACCCCAAGGAAAGCATCCCGAGTACATCTCATTAAGCTGGGGCTGGTACCTGTATTCCACAGTCAGAGGTGGTTTGTGGACAGCCCCAGCACCACTCTGCCCCAGAAGTAGAGGTTCATGGGCAGCCCAAGCGGCCAGGACCTGGTGGAGCCAAGTGGCTCTTAGGTGGGAAGTTGCACAAGAAAGAACTAATTTATCTCTTCCCATTTCCCAGCGTATGTGGTGTTCAGTTCCATAGCACAGACTAATCTACCAGAAATGTAAATGAAAACCTAGCAGCCTGGAAAACTGGTTTATTTAACCAAGATGTGCATTAACATGAAACTGTTGCTGTACTACTTTAGGTATTTGGGCAAGAGATGGGCCTGCAAATGAATGCACTTAGCAGCAAATGTTCCTCCCAGCTTTAACACAGGTAGTTAAACTAAATATTGGAAGAGGGAAAAGTTAATGGAAAGCCTGTTTGCACCCAACTAAAGGAGGCTTAATTTGCACCCCCAGACAGGTTTACAGCCCCCCCATCTCTGCCAGGGGCACACAGGGCCTTGAATGCTGGAAGGATTGCAATTGCTCGCACTGCTTAAACAGCGAGTGTCCTTAATTGGGATTACAGCCTTTGCTCTGAGGAGCAGTTGCAGCAGTGCTGCAGGTGCTCCGTGCTGCTCTTTCTTACATTTCTGGGTCTGACTGTTTAATGATGTCTTAATTGGCTTTGAGAACTCCTCCAGAGGAGGAGAGCTGGAGAGAAAGGAATGTGTGAATACTTTTTAATATTTATTTTTGCTTTAGAGAAAATCTTAAAAGGAGGGAAGCTGATGTAGAATACTCCTCTTGTAGTGTAGTATTGCATGTAGAATTGTACATGTAAAGGACATTCTTATTCCAATATAAAGTGATAGAAGTCAATGCTGGATTTCCATGTTGAAGGGAGGTTAAGTATTTGCTGGTAGAAGCTAATGTCATAGTTGCCTGAGTATGCACTGAATACGGCTAAAGGATTTGGCTCACAAAGAGAGCCCAAAACACAATGAAAGTGAGTCCTGATAACTTTTATATTTGGCAGTTGTGGTCAGATGCTGATACTAAATATAAGCAGAACTTTACTGTAAAAATTAGACCTCCTTTATTGTAGAGCAGTTGAGGTTTTACGAAGAATGGAACCAATCCATAGAGACTTTTTCCTAGGGAGCTGATAAAGGGAACAGCTGTGAATTTTGACGCATAGAAAGTTTAAGTTGGAAATCTTTGATCTGGATGAATACTTACAAAGTTAAGCACTTCATGCAGCACGTTTTCCAGATTCAGCACTGTCTATGGTTGCTTTCTTGGCTGTGCTCAGTACAGTCGTCAGTTAACGAAGGACTAAATGGCCTGTGAAGGAGAGCACCAGGCTGTTCCCTTCAACGTTGTAGGTTGGCTGCTGATGGCCTCCTGGGAGCAGAGTTTCTTTGAGATCTGATTTGGTGTGTGCTTTCATTTAAAACCCACTTGTCAATAACGTGCAGAATTTTGCCATGTAGACAGTGCTGTGTTATAAAAGATTAGAGCATGGTAATGGTTACCTGGTGGTGTGACTGTTCAAAATGCCAGTTGGATATATGGTCATTTCATTCACGAGTACAGCTCAAATAAAAGGAAGGCCTGGCCAAGTGTGGGAGGTTGTGTGCCTGGAGTTACAGTAGTGCCATGAATCCTGTGTTGATCGTCTCTTACAGACCTGGCCTTGCTTGAAGTCACTAAGTAAGAAATAAATACTCCTCTTTTGTTGTCTGCAGTAAGTCCAGTAGACCATCACTTACTGGTTTTGCTTCTTGAGGCATTGGGCCATACAAAACCCATAAAAACTCAGGAAAGAGACAGGCTGCTGGTATGAAAAGAATTAGAGGAAAACTGAATGAGTGATCTTAATGAAAAACCAGAAGCTCTTTGAAATGCCTTGTCTCTCTGATGCACTTCTATTATCTGTGCTGCAAAAATCCCTGCAAAAATGCTGAGTTAAAAAAAGGTGTGTATTTTTTTTTCTGTGTAATCTTACACACCCTTATTTTTAAGAAGCATCCCAAGTAAGTTTTGGGGGATTGCAGAAAATTTATTCAATAACTTGTACTATTCATGAAGTTTCAGGTTTATTTTTCCCTTTTGCAGAGATTTTTCCAGTCTACAATGAAATATTGGCTCCTCCAAAACTATACTGGAATTTCTGAACTTGGTTGAAGGTTTAAGTGCCTGGAATTAACAAATTTCAGCCTTTTTATATGAACACGTATTAAGCTATGTGTAAAATATATATTTCTACCAAATAGCAATTTATCATCTATTAATATGCAGGCTGCATTTTCTGGCATGCTGCACTGAGTAGACGGTGGGTTTCCCATTTAGCACTGTTTGCCTCTGCACATGAAGTACACACATCCATGTTCATCCCAAACAGAGTGCAGTTTTGCAAAGCAAAGGGCTGCTGAAGTGAGGCAAACTTGATTTATTGTTTCACAGTTGTGTAGATTCTGCTTGTGTTTTGAAAACTTCACTTGCTTGGTAGCTACTGAGAAGGAGATCGGAAAAGGAGGAGACAGCCTTGTAGGCACCAGTGCTCAGTGAGTTGTGCACTTTCTGTCTCTCTTGATGTGATAGTCTATTAGGAGCAGTCAGCATCCAAATTGGAACTCCTCCAGTGAAGATGATCTTTGCAACTGAAGCTTCTTGTATGTTTTGCCTTTGATGAAGTACATAATATACACACTCATACACATATCTAACTCTATGAAAGATAGGTTTACCCATTTGCTTAACCCATTTCAGTGGGTTTAACTCACTGGCCAAATGAAAAATCCTCTCACTTTTGCTCAGGAGCTGTTTCTACTACATTTTCTTTGTTTTTCAGGATTATGTTTTTCCATTTTCATTTATGAATCACATTCCTTGAAAGCACAGTTCATAGTGGAAAAACCCTTTAGTGGATGCCATGTGTTCCTTACCAAAATTGAGCTTAAGGAAGAAAGTGAGCACTGATAGAGCTGAGGGGAATTGTTACCTGGAAGCTGGCACTGAATTCTAGCTGTGAAGTTTCTGGCAGGCCCATTATTAGATGCGGTCACCTAGTAATGAAAGCAGAGAGATTGCTGTGGGGTGCAACTTTACTGTGGGAGAGCCATTGTCAGTGAATCACCCAGGTGTCAGATGAATGATGGGGTGGGATTCTTGTTCTTAGGCATCGTCCCTTCAAGTCTTTGGGCCAAACCAAGGAAACCAGAAGACAAGCATGCAGACATTTCTTCTCCCTCCCAGCTCTTCCATTGTGATGAAGTGGTTCAGCTTGATACTATCATCATTATTGTTGCTAATATAATAATAAGGGTGACAGTCTTGTCCTGGTGGAATACAGGCGTCTGCAGTGAGTCCCACCCTTGGAAGGCTGTGATATTGTTTGGAAGCTGCCTCAATCTCTCTGTCTCAGGGAGTTTTCAGGACTGTAGGGGATGATAAAGGCTGGTGGGGAAGATCCAGCTGATAAATAGTGAGAAAATTTCACATACAAACCCCAGCAAATCTGAAAACAGAGCCACAGCAACAGAAAGATTTATATATTATGTATTGAAACATACAAGCGTGGCATGCTTTGTGAAATGCTGGATGGCCAGCTCTCCTGAGCTGGGGTTTACACTCTATTAAATTGCTGTGGGCTGCAATCTGTTACAGTAAATCGTTTGCATAGCACCTCTGGAGCACATTGCCAGCAGAAAAATAGAGACCACTTTTCCTCTGAAAAGCCTGCAGCCTGACCAGTGAAGTGTCACAAATGGGACAGTGGTTCAGGAGGGAGGAGATGGAAGATTTACTAGGAGGGAGGATGATAAAGGAGGGTTTCCTGGGAGGGCTGTTTTATGTAGTGGCTGTGGAAGAGGACAGGAGTTGGGGCTATTGGGGTACCTGAGAGATGAGGGAGGAAGATGCTGGAGCTATTAGAAAGCAAAAGAAGAGAGCAGGAGGGGATTTCTATCCTTCAGACTGTATGGGATCGAATGCATTACTACTCTGAATAATGCCCTCGTTTAGCTCAGTTGTGTGATGGATTTGAAGCTTCAAAACATAAATGAAACTAAGGGCCTAGATAGCCTAATGCTGTTATAAATTTTGAAGACCTAGTTTCAAATATGATTCAGGGGCCTTAGTGAAACGCGTTTGGGGATCTCAGCTCCATCCCTGTTGGATAATTGCGCACATCACAGAAACATCACATCTTGGCATAACGCTGGTGCTCTGCCAAATGGAAGCTCCAAGGCTGCAATAGCAAGGGCAGCTGTGAGTTGTGATTTAAGGATGTTGGCTGGGAGATGTGGAGGAAAAGTCCACAAAGTTTCTGCCTAGAAAGCATTTAAAAGAAAATGAAATAAAAAACCTCCAAGTTAATTCTCTCCTATGGAAAATAACGTGTTGGAAAAGAGCCGAATACCTTGTGAAATTGCCAATGCCCCATTTTCCTGGGTTATAAAACTTCTGCCGTATATCAGCTGTATTCCCCTCCCCTGTCAGTTACATAGAACATGTTTAAAATACTTTTTTAAACATTCCCCAAATCACAACATTAAAAATGAGAATAAAATCTACTAGGTCAGAGATGAAGTGCTGGCCTAATGCATAGCAAAATTAGCTGCATCACTTAATGTTGCTGTTCTAAAACTCGCGGGCACTGTCTGATTGTGTCCACCAGTTGGGATTAGTGGCATTTTTATCTGGCATCCAGAAATATAGAAAAACTTAGGCTGGAAACATCCTCAACTGTGTTTGAGTAGCTGTAACTTACATGACTTAGGTAGGCGTAAAAAGTGAGAAATGACCTTTTCAACATGACTTCAGATATTAAAACGATCTTACAATCTTATTATCATGAGAACATTTCGCAGAGTATTAAGCTCAATAAATTACCTTTTCCCCAAGCTGCTAACCCTCGATCCCTCAGGGGCAGCTGCAGCAACAATGTTGGTTCACGGCCTTCTTATTTTAGCTGAATTGCTTAATTGGTATGTGTTCTACATCCCCGATTGAGTATTTGGAGCACAAATGAAGGTTAGAACCTTTGCGCTAGTTATCGACTGGAAGAAAATTGATTCACGCTCAGGAGTGCAGTTGGGAGACAATTCACAAGCCTCCCTAGGCAGGAAAGATCCTGCTCTTTTCTTTTTCCCTGGATTTCTTACAAAGGTCACTGTGGCTGAGCACTGTCATATTTTTGGTTTGGTGGTTGCTTTTTTTGACACAGCAGATCACTGCTCAAGAGCCTGAGGTTTCATTTCCCAGACATGTTCATAGCTGAGCTTGAACTTGTAGTGCTGTATATGCTGTTGTTCCCTCTTCTTGCCTCCCCCTGGTCTTTGCACCTGTGTTTTGTTATTCTCTGGGAGACCCTGCTGTGTGGGACATCCATGGAAAAACAAGTTATAATGCCCCAAGTGTTTTCCACCTTTGTCGGATCCAAGAGAGGGCAGGAAAGGGTTATGGCAGAACATTACTGTTCTAGCTTCCAGCCTCAAGATGTATCCCATAAAATGACTTTTAACAAATATGTTTCCATCATGCTGAACATCTTTAGCTCAGTGAGTGAAGATAAACCCTTAAGTAAAGGTCATTCAAGAGGAAGTTCAGGAATGCAGAAAGTGACAGCAAAACATACCAAATTGCTGTGCTGAACAAATTTAAACTAAATGCGTATACCTTGTATTGCCTAATAATTGTTCTTTTTTTGCAACATGATCAAGCCCTTCTGTGCATCAACTGCTACAAATCCCTTTGTGTTTCTGTGATCTTTGTAGCAGGAACCTGAGCTTTTTTGTGGCCTGCATTAATGGAAACATCAAAATGCCATAGATTCTGCTTTCTTTTCAATGTTCATTAAAGGGCAAGCATGTGACTTAGCCTGCCTCAGCAAGACTCCCTCTGGCTCCACAAGCATGCCAAAAAAAGAGACACGGCAGCCAAAGCAAGAGGCATTCCTGGACTACAGTGCGTGTTACACATAATCCAGCAGGGAAATGGAAAGAAAAAGCTTAAAAGTAAGACAGACATGGTGAGGGCAGCAGGATGTCAGCTCAGCATGTTGACATGCCACAATCTGTTACCTCAGTCTCATTGATACAGAGGCCAGTGAAAAAGGAGATAGATGGGATTGGAGGAGGGAATTTGGCAGCATCAAATAAACCCAGATACAGACACTGAGATGTTGTGAGATGCTTCATCTGTGGAATGTTGTAAAATCTTGAATTCACCCATGAGGAGTGTGCAACCTTGAGTGTTTTGTTTGGTGGATGGTACCTAATCTGAGAATTGATACATTTTCCCTATTGCACCAAGGCTCAAAAATACACTAGAAACAGTGATTTTTGTATGATACATCACCAGGTACTATGGGAGAGCACATTATCTGTGACAGGTCTTGCCTCTGTAATCTGTTCAACCTGAGAGCTCTGCAGAGGTTGGATGCACTATCGGATAGCGTCCAGGAATTGGTAGCTTTCCCAGGCACTGCACAGCCTGGATGTTTGTGGAGGCTTGAGTGTGTGAGTCTGCTGGTACCTTAAAGGTGATTTCAGTGTTGGCTGTTGTCTGAAGATATGTAATTGCCATAGTCTGAGGGAGCATATGGGAAGGTTGGAAGTCATTTTAATTGGCCACTTGCTGTTATTTCTTGCATTTTATAGCGCCTTATGCTTTGATTTAAAGCCTTTTGATGTCACTGAGAGTCTTAAAACTTGTGATAAGCATTGTGGTAGTTTAAACATATCAATTCATTCTTCCACTAAAAGAATAAGGGGTTTAGGCACTTGCACGCAAAGTCACGTGAAAATCAACTAGAAAATTAGCTGCTGCGTGGAATGTAATGCAGGAAGATACAGAAGGCTGTCCTAGTCATCTGTAAGGTAAAAATATAACAAAACGAACTACAAATTCCTGTCAGCATTTAGAGATGGCAACAGTCTGCAGTTCTGTTCAAGTCCTGTGGACGTCTCGGTTTGTCTGTGGATTTACCCCAAGTGAGTTGTGTATTATCTTAATTTTAACAGAGCTAAGATTTCAGAGCCAAAGTCAAATATCAGCATGATCAGTGACTGACCATAAAAATAAGTAAATGGAGCACTCCCCTGATTTTTGGCACTTCTGAAATGTTTTTTCTTGGTATTGTTTGGAAGAGTCTCTGGGGAGCTTCAAAATGAAAACGTTTCCGTATGTTTTCTCTTCCATTAAGTCTGGCAGTGAACTGGAGGGTTACTCTTAACTGTCAAACTGTTAGTGTTTGGGTTTCTGTTTGGGCGGGGTTTTGAGGAAAGAAAAAAGCTTTAAATAATTTATTTGAAATTCTCTTGCATCCCACACATGCACAGTTAAAGCAGGGCTAGAGACAAATCATGGCTGAAGCAGAAAAAGCAATGTTTGCTTTATATGTTGCAATACTTATCCAACCTTGGCTTGTAGTACCATGCTGAGCTGATAGAAACAGCACATACTTAGGCAAACGCTTTCTTTCTAGTATCACCATATGTGGGGACACAAAGTGCCCATGCATCTACTGTAGGTTGGACCAGATCCTCTTTGTGCTTTCAGGAGGTGGAAATTCCACCTTTTTTTATGGAGGAGACACCCTTCCCAGGGAGCAGTAGGTACAAGGGCCAGAAGTGCTTCCCAGGGTTTTCCCCACGCAAATCCTTCAGACATGGGTGGGTTAGAAAGCACAGGAGAGATGCAGTTATCTCATGCTGGAAGCAGAGACAGTGAGCTGCCCCTCCTCCTGTGAACATCCCCAGCGAAAGACCCTCCTGGTGGACCACATGCTCCCCCATGTTGGCTTGGTGACAGGAAAAAACTCAGCTCTTATCATGGGCCTTTGAAACTTCTTGACAGATTTCTCTCCTTCCAAAAGAAAAATAACATGCACATAAGAGTTTCTGTGGCCTAAATGTACTTTTAATTCTTTCAGTAACCTGAAGGGTTATCCTGACTGCGCCTGTGCTACAGCGTGGCTGCAGCTCATTTTGCCATTCTGATAAAAGCAGCATAGTCCTTAAACCCCTTGAGATCTCTCTTCCCAAAAAAAGAAATATGTTTGTTATTAGGCTGTGTAGGGGAACATAAATAATTGTATTGGGAGTGAGATAATATTTGTAGCTGTTATTTATATTGTGAGTGCTTGCAGCTTGTGTTTGCTTGGAGCAAACGAGCAAATACCTTCTTTTTCCAGTGTCTGTATCATGCACATTGTCTGTGGATACCAGACATTGATTAGGTAACTTAAAAGTTCTAGCAAAGCTAACTGTAAATATGTCAATGTTTTCTTTGTCATCCCAGAACACTCAATAATGTCTTAGATAACTTGGATGTAAGCCAGGGAGTGCTGTAGCAATAAGGTCCAAGGCTTTGAACTTGATTCAAAATTGTATGGAAACTTATGGTCAACATGAAGATTTTTATGTTCGTACAGTAAGTTCTCTTGCCAAAGGGACAAATTCCAGTATTTTATATTACTTAGGGTTTTCTGAGTGCTGTACACTTCATGCCATCAGTTCTGTGGCCTACTCAGCAACACGGCAATTGCAGTCCACCCTCTCCTCCTGTGTCCTTTAGTTTCACCCCTAATTTTTAACTTTTATATGTAGATCTTTTGTATGAAGACGATCCATTCGTGTATGAAATTTCCAAGCTTTTTGTGGCAGTGAAAACACCAAAGTGGTGACAACTTGAAAGTCAAGTGATGGAGGCATGTCACACTTTGGAGACCTTTTGGTTTTATTTCTGCCTTCTTGAAACTGAGATCATTCCGTGGTGATGAGCCTTCAAGAGCCATTGCCATTAACTTGTTAGTGCAGGGATGAGAACATGTCCTGTCTTACTTCGGTATGCTGTCATAGAAAGGAATCCTGGTAGTTGCCCAAGGGAAATGAGGAAGCAGAGACACCACAGACTCCTGTGCCTTAGCAGCAGTGCCCAGGCCGAGCCAGGGGCACAAGTTCCATGGGGAGATGGGAGCGGAAGCATCCAATTCTCACCCTGCCAGCTCCAGGCTGGCAAAACTCCCTGCTGGCAGCCAAGCTGCTGGGGGCAGCCTCCGATTGAATTTCCAAGCCTGGAAAATCTTCTAAGAAAGGAAAAAGAGTTAAACCAAAAATAGGGAAAACATGCCAAATGGCAGCCAGGAAGCAGAGTGCAGCTTCTAGGCCAGAGGCCAGCGAGTGTGAGCACAGCAGAGTCTGGCACGCAGTAATTAGTCCTTATGGAGAAAGAGCCCTTTACCTTGCAGAGGAACAGCCAGTATTGGTGGGAGTGGGTTTTTTCCAAAGGAAAGAGCCCTCCAAGTCTCCTTTTAGGAAAAGAAAGTTCTTGAGGCAGAAGTAATGACTTTCTAGGAAAAACAAGGTAAGTAAATGCAGAAGTGTAAAATTCTGGTTCCTTAAGCCGATTTTTAATGAATTCTTTTTACCATTCTTTCATGTGCTAGTTTCTCAAGAAATATTTAAATCTCAGGGTGAAAATGGTGCTTGTGAGGCAGAGAGCAGCTATGGAGGCATGAAATGGGAGGTGCATGAGAGCAGACTGAGCACTAGGAGGGTATCTAGATGAATGATGCCAAGCAGTCAGACTGCAGGGATCAAATACAGTTGACTAGAAACTTTAGGGAGTTTTAAGCCAACATAGCAAAGTATTCTTTCAAAGGAAATAGTTTTTAGGGCCAGATGGAACTAGCTCCTTTAGCCACTTCATCTTATGTATTACCCAAGCCAAATAATACTATTCTTTCAGTCTTGTAGTGAGCCCAGTAGCTTGTGTTTCACCAGTTCACATCATCCATCAGATTACCTAGTCTAGATCAGAAGACTTCGGGCACTGGTGCACTGCAGCAGCTAGGCTGGCAGCTGGGGCAGGGAGTGCTCTGAGTGGCATCTTTGTGGGAATAGCTGGACAGATACCTCTTACCTTCATATCACACACACTGCATATCACAGCTGCATCCTTCAGGATGGGGCAAATCCGCTATTTCTCTTTTTTGTGTATGTTATCTGCAGTGGTGACTCAACATCTTGCACCTTATTTTTGAATTTGTCCAGCTTTACCATCCCACCATTTCTTCTTTTAAGTTCTCTGTTCACCAAGGAATAAAACCAATTCTGTCACCAATAAATATCTTCAAACCTAGTGAAGGAAATTGTGAAACAACTGAGATGTTGTGGCCCTAGCTTTGGCTTAAAGGAAAGACGTCCTTGGGTGTCGAGCATATATGTAATTCTAGTTTCTGTCTTCTGAAGCTCCTGAATCGTCCATAGGAATTCCACCCAAATTTGGAGAGCATGAACTCAAAAGCTGTGAGATTCTCAGATCTCTCTGTTCTTGGAAAGGGTGGGAGCAAATATAAGGCACAGAATGTTCTCATAAGCTTTCCCAGGGAAAATGATATAGTAACTTGAGAAAATACACATGTGGAAGGAATGTTCTCTTAAGATGGAGGCACTAGAGAGGGAACTCTTGGGCACAAGACCGATTTTCCTGATGAATTCTCATTGGGTGCACTTGTGACTGAGGCCAAAAGGAGAATGAGTATTAGCAAGACATGCTTGTATCTTCTCTGCTGTACCGTCCTGGTGCACCTTTTCTGTTGAGTTCCTTAGTTCAGACCTTCACTCCAGTTTTAGGAGTGGTGTGCTTTGAGACTGCCTGGTTTACATCATCACCCAGGCTCCTGCAGGGTGGTTGGGTCTCCGGCTTTCTCAGGAAGTTACAGTTATGCAAAAGCCATTTCTTTTTTAGTGAGTTGAGCAAGTTTCCTCCTGTTTCTTAGAAGGACACCGAGAAGCAGACCAGGTTGAAGCAGGAACTGAGAAATGTTTATTAACACTTGCTTTGAATGCGTTTTGCTGCTAAGAAGCTAAAGAATCAATATATATTTTAATTGCTGTGAAGGAGGGTAGGGTGACTCACTGACAAAACTCCAGTGTCTGTGTCGATTGAAGTTTTGGGGGTTTATGTTTGTTGACATTAATATCCTACAAATTGCCAGGTTTAATTAAGTAATCTGACACTAGTAAGAAATTTAGTTTCTTTAATGCAAAAGAAGGCAAATCTTGCAAAACTGCCTCACCCATTCAGATCAGGATGTAAGTTACACACTCTTTGTTCCTAAATGGAGGGTTGCCTGTTTTGAGCAGGTAGCCATCCCAGGTCTCTCAACCACAGATGTCTTTTCAAAGGTATTTAAATTGACAACACAGCCCATCATAAAGAACTTGCTTTTGTTTCTGTTTTCATGACAAAGAATTACATTAAATGGAGGAACCTGTCAGGCTAAATCTTTGTTATTCTAAACTTCTGTTTGGAATAGAATAAATTACGGGATTGGGTTCCTCTCTAGTCACTGCTGGATTTTGTGATTGTGTAACTGAATATGAAATTATGACCTAGTCTTTTTGGAAGTGGGAGAGTACACAAATACAGCCAAAGATTTCTTTTATGTGGTCTTTGTTTTTTGTAGTTGTAGTTTTTAAACATGCAAATAAGCTTTTGCTAAAACCTGTGAGACAAAGGTGACAATTAGGAGCCAAAATGCTTGCCCTTGAAAGAGTATTTGAGACCCAGATTCAGTTGTGTGGAGGAGATTTGGAAAAGGGGAAATGCTTAGTGATAGCTTCTGCTTCTTGTGAAGTACATACCTGCATGGCAAAAGATACCACATTCATACAGTGTCAGTGACAAATGCGTAAAGAGGGGCTGTAGTCTCCATTACAGCAGTGGTCTCATTCCTCTCACAGACTCCATGTTTCCTAAGTAGTTGCATTGATTTCTTGTGTTTGGGATGTTATTTGATTCCTGGATGATAAGATTTTTTGGGGTGTGAGGACTGTGTTTTTTCTAGAGGAGCTTAAAGTGGCCAAGAAAGAGAAGAGAGTAAACAGTTAAGGCTTCAGGAAACACACTTCAAAGTTTGTTATGAGAGTAACACTCTTCCTCCCTGAAAGTTCAAAATGCCAGAGTCTAAAAGCCACTCTGTACTTCAGAAGCAAATGTATGGCAGTAATGCGTAACCTTCCATATAAGGTGCCTCCTGCCAGCAGGAAAAAAGAAAGCAAGAATGCGTGTGTGTGAGGGAGATGGACAGAGGGATGAAGGCTGCGGTTGGCAGGATCTGGATTACAGCTGCAGAGATGCTTTTCCTGAGTAAAATCCTGAACTGGGGCTAAGAGCTCCCAGGTGACGCTTGACTTCATCCCATCTTTCCATATTCCTTGTGGCAAGAGGTTTGACAGAGTGGGAAGCTGTTCACTCCACTGGTCCTGGTCAGTCCAGGAGCATGGAAATCGTTCTTAGCTACATCAGAGCCCATGCATGCTCCGTGTCCCCCACATTTCTCAGTATTTCCAGTCCTGTTACAGAAAGCTATGTCTGCAGCACATTCAGGATGCTCACCAGGGCCACACAAGGAGCACTTGGCAAGTGTTTTTCTGCATGCAGATTTTTTTGGAAAGCAAGTCAAAGTGGGAGTAATCACTTTCATGAATCATTATGGTAATAGAGAAATTCTCTTCTTTATTGACCTGTGTAGCATGGCACTGCTATCAATCAGCACTCTGAGCGGCTATGGGAAGCCTTATGAACATCATTCATTCAAGCAATAAACACCAAAAAAAAAAGAGCATCTAGGCTGCATCTTATTCTAGTCGCAGCCTTCTTGGCAAAGGACTGACTCTAATCCATTGTGACTGTTTAAAGTTTCATGCATATATTCATTATTATTATTCCCCAATTGATATTGTCTGCAAAAACATTTTAATTGTTATTTTTTGCTATTAAAAGCATCATTCTCCTTCAAAAAAAAGTAAAGCATGTTACCAACTGGATGATGGTCAAGCAGTAGCTGTGTGACAGCAAGCTCTGTGTGTTGGTGGGAGAGTAATTTCAGAGACCTTTGCTGTGAGACCAAAGGCCATTTTGCTCTCTGATGCTGTTTGCCATCCAAACGCTTAGAACACTATAGGACTCGGCTTCCTTCCACCCCTCTGCAGCTGGTTGCATCACCCCAGAGAGAATAAAGAGCTATCTCCAAGCACCAAGCGTGAGCCTTAAGGCAGGATGTGGTGGGTCTGTTAGAAGAGCAGGACTCTGCCTTCAGCTCCACTTCCAAAGCTACTGCAATCCTCAGCAAGGGCAATTCCCTGCAGCTTCTTTAGCTTTGGAGCAGCAGAAGTCTTTTTACGCTGTGTTGATACAGTGCCTGAGGAAGGGCAAATGAGAAAGAGCTCATTTTTCCTTCTCTACCACCAGATAGATAGATAGATAGGTGTAGATAGATAGATAAGGATGCAACTAAAAATATTTATTCTATTTCAAGCTGCAGCAGTTAGACTGCCCTCTCCCACTGATGCATATCAGAGAAGTGCATAAAACCTTGCAGCTTCTTTTCATCTCAAAGTGCACTTGAATATTCTGTACTGTTTTCAGTAGCGGTACAGCTGCAGCAGAGCTAGCAAAAACCAAATGCTCATGTAGACAAGGCCTATTTTATCAGTGCACTCTCAGTTTTTCTTATGGCATTGTACTAAAACCACCTGAGCCCTGTCTATTTTCAGGTACATGCCTGTTGAAAAATGGGTTTGTTTTGTAGTGTACCAGAGACCACAGAGACCAAGCTTCTTGGTCTATAACAAATACTGCTGGAGAACATTAAGCAGCAATTCGCTGTTTCATTGGCAGGAAATAGGATGTTTTTGAAGTGTGACAAGGTGTCTGTTTAAATTTTGATGAGACACAAGTTCAGGAAAGGTAATAAGGGTTTGTTAACCATCCTGCGGTGCTTGCTGCAAAAGTAGGTGTCTGTTCTCAGTGTCAGCTGATGGGAAAGGACATTTGTTGGCCAGTGCCACAACACATTGCTTATTCACTGTATCTGTTCCCTACATATTAAGAAGAGGGACAGAAAAGTGTCACTATTCACTGTTACCTTGAGAATAAGCTATTCAAACCTGCTTGAGGTATGCATTGGAAAGAGCCCTTAATTAAAACTCAGTTGGAGTTAGAGCATAATGTGGGGCAGGTAGTTGAACAGCACTGTGGGGAGAGGAGGCTGGTGGTATTTTACATGTTAATTTGTTATAAATGCTGTATATCTTTTCCTAGTTGCCAGGGCTGATGCTGTTACAATAGACTTTCTGTGCACTAACTTCCACCTTCCTTTGTAAGGCTCATGTCCTGGTTCTTGAATGGTTCCGTCAGAGTAGACCTGTGCTTCAGGAGCAGTGTGGGATTGTTGGAGTCATGCAGCGTCATGCTGTGCACTTACTTTTGAAAGGTAGAAAATGAGTTTGTAAGGTAGCTCCATTTCAAAACCTAGGTGTCTTTATCCACTTCTTGTGTTCTGCTGAGAACTATTAGCAGCATTTGCTTTCTTCTTTCTCTGATGTTTGAGATGTACTTTGGACTGTTCTACATTTTTTGTTTGTGTAAAGTAAAGTAAAAGCTGCAAATAGGAAGGATGAATGTGATTGCCTGCTGGTTATGAAAGCTCCCGTGAGCACCAGCTTGGAACAAAAGAAGCACTGAAAAAGGCAACTGTAAAGAAGCAAAGGATTAATTTTGATTTAGAAATTCCAGCAACTTTTTTCTGAGTATAAACATTTTAGGGAATCGAGTGAAACAGTCTGGAGGAAACAGGGATTTGTGTTCTTGATGGAGCTGATCCAATTTTTAGTGGAAATTAGCCTTCAAAGCTTTACTGAGACCCAGATTAGAAGAAAAGCAGCCCTTCATATCAAGCCTGTTCAGATGAATCATTGTTCATTCTTTGTGTTATATATTAGCGACTGGTTGCTTCAATCAAGATAGATGTTCTGCCATATGCAAGCACATATTAGAGATAGCCTTTGCCAAGAGCCTTCTAGATAGCTGAAGTGGGAAGAAGTATGGAAGAGGAGGAGGAAAGGGAGGTTGGAGGATGAGCCAAGCACCAACAGAGAATGGGGTTTCCAAAAAAACCCTCCACTGAAAGCCTGCAGCAGAGGCAGAATAAAACCAAGGTTGCCTCCCCACACATCTTCCTTTAATAGCTCATCATCCATGAACTCCCAAGACATTTGATTGCACCTACCTCTTCCTTCTGTGCATTTCCTTAGCTGGGAAATCACACTGTGTCTGAGCATGATTTATTAAGGCTCAGATTGAAATGCCATAAATAATGGGATCTGAAATTGGTGGAGCTGTGCTGCTGTCCAAAGCACCAGTATGAGGAAGATCACAGCACATGCAGTAGAATGTCACCTTCGCAGCTTGGTTTCTTAACCATTATTCCTGGACTTAGTGGTAGACTTAGGAAGAGAACTAATAGAAACATCCTGGTGATAGTTAGGTATATAGCAGTCTGAATGCACTACACCTTCATTTGAGTCAGCATCAAATACAGTCTACAATTCTTATCTCCATCTCCTCAAAGCAAAAGTAAGTAACACACAGGTTCTCCCACCTGTTCTGCATTACTGTACTCATCCTGTGTAACTAAATCAGAATAAGGTGAAATGAGGGTTAATTACCACATATCAGTGCATCAGGAATTATGACACTATTCAAAAAAATGCTAAAGATTCAGAGATAAATATTTTGCTCCTCATCAACAAGAAAGTTCCCTTCTCTGGAAGCATTCCATCCTTCTAGCACATGAGATCCCGAACTGAAGCAGAGGCTGTACATTGCACCACACTCTTGGGTAGGAAGGAAAGCATTTCAAAACCAAGTCATTCCTGTAGGCTTATTCTGGTTGGTAGATTTGGTGGCTGAACTCATCACTGGATGTTTTGCAATTAAGGAAATAGGACAGCAGAGGTTTTGGGCCATCTTCAGAAGTAAGAATCACTTATCCTGACTCCATTGCCTTGTTCCTAATGTGCCCGGAAGGGCTGCAGTCAGCCAGACATAGAGGTATATTGGAGCTCTGGAGATAGGTTATCTTTCACTAAAATATCCCATCCTGCTTTTCAGGTGGTACAAAGTATTACAGTGTTAGCTATGGACTGCCATATTCAGACACCTGTCTTCTGTGTTTCGCATCAGCCACATCATATACTCTTTACTCCTTTTTACTCCTAATAATAGTTTAATTCATTCCCTAGTTTTTGTAGGTTCTTATAAATAACTCCATAGTTTTTCTCTCCATTTTTGCCAGTTATAATTACATGTTACAGTGACTTAGTATTATTGTTCTTATAATGTTAAGAAGACAAAACCTGCAAAGCTATTATGAGATAATAGCTTTCATTTCTGTAGCATTTTCATTCCAATTCCAGAAAACCCCAGCAGTGGCAAAGGAACTAAAACTCCTCCAACAGAGAAACCAAGGCACAGCTGAACCAAGTGGTCTGTGGCTTGATTAGGAGCAGAGGTCTCTCCTCTGGACCTCAGGATCTCTCAGACAAACTGGGAAGCAGTTAGATTCTGTGGGCCTCCTCAGAGGCTTTCAAATCATCTTTTTACCCTTCTTTCCTCTGAAGTAAGGTGTTAAATAGGATTGCTTTCATGAGAAGTGCATAAAGGCAGCAGCTGTTACCAAGCTCTGAATAGACCTGATTAATCAGATGTATCCACACCGGGCTGTTGTGTGCCATGTGTATAATTTGGAGTTGTATGTTTTTACCTCTAGCACACCTTAAAAATCTCTCCAGATAATTCTCTGTAAGTCTTCTCCATCGATCATCAGGAATTTTTCAGCTGAAATCTGCTTTCCATTTACTTTTCACCTTCAAATTGCAGTTCCCCAAGGTCCTTTATAGAGAACTATAAATTGTAGATAGACGTTTTTGATTCTTTTTATTCAAGCTTAATATCTTGCTCAGTTAGTGAACCCTTAGGAATTGCCATGTGGCCCCTTATAACCAGGGTGGTAATAAAGTGGCGGATTTGCAGAAACCCTATAAAAATGTGTGCAACGGTAAATTGTATTTAGGCTACTACTGGGGAGAGAGGCATGAATGTACAATTATGAGAAGGATGTCCCTGAAGAGAGATTTCAATCCGTTGCTATAGTCTAAATCCTCTATCTTCTGGTGCACAAGGTAATTCAGGCATAGAGCAGAGGATTTATTTTTTTTTTTTCCTAAAGAGATTATATTACCCATCTCCTCTGTTGATGGATTTTATTGCACAGGTTCACTGAGAGTTTTATTATTGCATTACTTAATCTGTTTTTGAGGTTCCTGAAACATTTTAAATATAATAATGAGTTGGGCTGTATGCCTGTGCTGGGCTCCTCTCAACCCTAGCAAGAGCCACCAGCCAGGGACCTGCCACCAGCAGCGCTGAGCAAAGCCAACTGCTGTGCTAGATCCCCGAGCGCTGATTCCCTGGAGAACGCCATGAATGCTAAACAGGCTTGTTGGATAGCGTCTAAATAACAGATTCCAGTCCTTTGCCTTCTTCCAAAATAGGGCAAGGGTGAGTTATGATAGCGATGGAGATGTCTGTGGGATGTAGCCATGATTGGCAGCCTGCTTCTGCCTCTCAAGCTTCTTGTGCCATGTCTCTTTTGAAAAGCCAGCTGCTCAGATAACAAAGTGTCATTAAGAGGCATGACACTTGTCATACCATTTTAAAGAAGTGTTGTGGTGTTATTAAAAAAAAAAAAGCATTCCCATGTGGAAATCCTGGCATAATATTCTGCTTAATAGTGCGATAATGGGGAGGACAGTCTTAGTTCTCTTCAAATGGCTAAGAACTTTTTCCTAATTGTCAAGAGTTTAGTGTGTTGATAGGCCTGGTTTCTGAATGGGACTTAATCCAGACCTTTAAACAGGAACATTTTTTTCTGACAGGTTCTTTTTCATATAGAAAACACAGGATTTTGCCTGCCTGGCTGTGTAATTTTTTGTTGTTGTTCTCAGAAGAGCAGGAGTGATAGATATATCTGCTGTAATAGTTCAGCATTCATAAATTCTGCTTGCTAAACCAATCTGAAAGCAGCATGGGAATATAGATCACTCTTACAGTGAATTCCCATACTGCTAACATCAGGAATGATTCAGTGTTTTGGTAAAAGAGCTACTTGCATGACGAGCAGTTCTGGGTTTCATAGACCAGAAATGAACAAGTCCCCCCCCTTGATTCTGAATCTCAGTTCATAGTTAAGATGTGGCTAAAAGTGCTTTTCACAGCAATTTTTTTGTGGTGGATTGACCCTGGCTGGATGCCAGTTGCCCACCAAAGCTGTTCTATCAGTGCCCTCCTCAGCTGGAAGGGGAGAAAAAATACAGTGAAAGGATCCTGGGTCAACATAAGGACAAGGAGAGATCAGTCAGAAATCACCTTAACAGGCAAAACAAGCTTAGCTGGGGAAATCAGTATAATTTATTATCAAATCAGAGTAGAATAATGAGAAAATTAAAAAAAAAAAAAAACCACAAAAACCTAAATCTTAAAACACTTTTCCCCACCCCTCCCTTCTTCCCAGGCTGAACTTCATTCCCAATTTCTCTGTCTCCTCCCCAGCAGCAGTGAGAGGGGATGTAGAATGGGAGTTGTGGTCAGCTCATCATGTTGTTTCTGCCACTTCTTCTTCCTCAGAGGAGGACTCCTTACACTCTTCCCATGCTCCAGCATGGACCTCCATGTACTGCAATGGCACAGCCTGTCTCACCATAATCCTGCACCATAGGCTGCAGGGGAGTCTCTGTTGCAGAGCATGAAACACCTAATTTTTCACCAACCTTGGTGTCTGCAGAGCATCTCTGTGTGGCTCTGTGAGTTCCTTTCACACATCCTCACTCCTCTCTCCAGCTGCAATTGCTGCTTCTGTTGTGGCTTTTTCCTCCTTCTTAAATGTATTATCCCAGAGGCACTACCAAGGTCACTGATGGGCTCGGCCTTGACTGAGGGCAATTTGTTACTGCCAGGCACTGTGAGTTCTTGAGGTTCATGCCTTGTGATGGCACCCAGCGCTGGTGCCTGTGGTCAGGCACCACCATTGACTGCCATGGCTGAATTGAGCATCTGAGCAATCCTGTTTGATTTCTTTGGCTTAGTGTTGTTTTCCCAAGTGGGTACATGGTTACCTGCAGCAGCAGAAAGTTCTCTTAACAAGTTTTGTGCACACTACAGGGCAGAATGAATCCAATTTTCAGCAATTTCTTCATTAATGAAAGCCCACAGTAATTAAGTAGAATGCATGCAAATATTGACTTCTAACAGCTTGGTCTATTTTAAATTAAACTCTCAAATGAGTTTGCTTGAAAGTTTGTAGTCATTGCATACAAAGCAATGCTTATTGTGAGGCAATAATACTGGATAGTCTGTCCAGTTTAAGTCTTTTTCCATGTCTTTTCCTGTGTTCTTAACCTAGTGAATGATCTGTAGCTAGAGTTAAGGATCTAGCATCTGAATGTGGGAGCAAACTGAAACTATTTGTCCTTCTATGAAGATGATCTAGCAGCTGGATATAAGGGAATTGTGTCTCTAAACTTTGTAAAGTTGCTTTATTGAAAACAAATCTACTTTGTTCTTAATGTTTTTTTCTTTTCTCTTGTCATAAAGATATGGCTTCTTTTTTGTGTTAACTGTACCTTGCAATATTTCTGACGCTGGTGAAATAGCATCAGGCTTCCATGCTCAAAAACTCCTTCAGGATTACATTCAGTACAACCAAGGCAGCCTGCCTGTGTCTAGTAATCTCTGTTCTGTAAGCCACATCCATGAATAAAAAAAAGACCTGGATAGCCAGCTAGAGACAAGGAAAATGTCCTATTATTGCATGGCTGAGGACAGTTAATCTGGCTGCCTTCGTTAGTCGATGCTTAGCTGATAATGAGTCTCAGTAAATGGCCTGCATTCAGTATAAACTCTCTTGTGTGTTTGAATGTTTCACCAGTCCACAATATAGCTTAAACTTTATGCTTCTAATTTTACTCAATGGAAACCAGATGAAATGAAAACAGGAATAGTCAAAAGAAAACACTGTGTTTGAAATATAGGCCTGTGAGCAAGGAAAAACCCTGAGTTTTTTCTAAACCCAGATGAGTCACTAACCCAGTGTAAGACATGCCTAAATCACTTGAGTACTCTCCATCTTTTATTAAGCTCAGCAGGAAAATAGCTTAAGCTATGATAAAACCTGACCCTGCAGCTGCATTACTTTCTTGGGTAAATAACCATCGGATGGGGGATGCTGTGATTGCAAGATCAAAATGGTGGAGATTTGCCACGGGACTGTTTCACGCAGCACCTTAGTCACCGCTCCGGTGGCTTTGCCTGGTTATATTCCCCTCCGCTTCACTGTCAGCCACACTCAATTGGGCTGTATATGTTGAGAATTTCGTCTTTGTGGTGGGTGTGTGGGAGGCTGGATTTGGTTCTCATGAAAGCGAGAAGTGAAGGGTGGACAGGCTCAGTGCATGCAGGTGCTGCACGAGCCCTCCAGTCATGACCCTGCTCTGCACCTCAGTTTCGACCCGAAACTGCCGCTCTATTCAAGTGTAACTGCACCCATCCTTCAGCAGTACCCAGTTGTGTGGTGTTTGAGGGGTATCCACACACTTCCACAGAGATGAGTCTGTGAGTATGAATCTTATTTGCATTGCTAGTGGAGACAGATCATTCTTTAAACCTAGATCTTTAAAATGTCAGGATTAGATATTAGCGCAGTTTAAACTTATTAGCAAGTAATAAATGGAAATAAACCTTTTAAATGAAAGAATTCTGGGAACAGGCATGCTTTAAATCATGCTTCTTCGGTCAAGGATTTTTCCTTTCTGAGTTCTGTGTCTTCAGTCAGATTTTATCTTGTACATTGAACCCAAAGCTGAAATGAAAAAATACACAAGCAGAGAGAGGTGTCTCAAGGTGTCATGTAGTTTGGTACCCTATAAGTTTCCCTTCATATCTAAGACAAATGCCGTTTTAAATGGCAGATGATATGCCAACTCTGAATTTCCTCTTTACTTTCTGAGTACTGAGACATACTAATCTTTTGCAAAGCCATTTCCAGCACTGTTTCAGCTCAGTCTTTCCAATTCCAGGAGTATCTGGGAAAAACACAAGGGACCCACTGTCTGAATATGTAAGTTGTTAGGCTTGTCTTCTCCCTTGGAGGTTTAATTACAGGATTTCTGGTAAAGTAGAAACCAGATTGGTCATGCTGGTAGTACTGGTGACTCATATCTAGCCACTTTCATACTCAGAACTGGAGCACAGTGATGCAGTTTGCTGTGTCTGCAGCTCCAGTGTGATAAATGTGTTGGGCGAGGAGCAGTGGACAAAACCTGCCCTGATTTACCCCATGATGTTCTCAGTAAGGAGCCCCAGGGCACAACCCAAACTACCAAACTGGTCAACCTGAGGTACTGATACGAAAACCTACAGGGCACTCTGTTGCATTAGCTGCTCTGTGGCCAAGCAGACTTCACCTGCAACTTTGCAGTGGTCTGAAATGAAAGACAGTGCTTCCCACCATGTCAGGAACTAAAAGGATTGCAAGGGAAGAGCAGGCAGGGGAAGAGACAGCTTGCTTTGATTTAAAGCAAACAAAAGAGGAAGGCACTTGGCAGGAGTGAAAACTTGGAAAAAAATGGTTTGTGAAGGTTTCATGGTAGCTCACACTGAAAGTGAGTGGTGGAGCCCAGACACTCATTTCAGAAGGCAGCTGGTCAGGATCTCAGTAACCTCAGTGGGAGCCTGTACCAGTGGAAGGAAACTTTACATCAGTGTAGGATTGACTCCTGAACCCAGCTCTGTTGTTCCCAAGTGCAGTCAGAAGTTCTTACAGAGGTTTATTTATTTTTTTCTTTTCATATTGGGGTCACAGCAGTGTTGTGTGATAAAGAACTGGATTTTGGATTATTCTGTTCTTTTATCAGGCCAGGTAGTTTCTTAGGAACTGCAAGATATTGTTGTGTTTGGGTCATGCTGGAATCAGGTTCAAGCTGGGTCCAGAAATCCAACTTAAATGCTTCCCACCCCATGCTGAACTTTCTGCCAGGTCCGCAAGCACTGAAACAGCCACAAATGGATGGAGTTTGCTAGCATGGTCTGTCCAAAGGACAAAGTGAACACAGGGTCAGCCTTAGGAAAGTAAAAGCAGTAGTTTATATCAGTGCTCTTTCCCCGCTCACTGTTCCCAGCAAGATTTCTAGTGCAGCTGAGAATCCATCCTCACAATTTTGCTGGTAAGGCAGATCACAGAATCATAGAATAGTTAGGGTTGGAAAGGACCTTAAGATCATCGATCTCTGAAAGGTATTTCCTGCAACAAAAATATGTGTCCCAAGTAGGAGAAGGTGGTTTGCTCAGAAGAGTGCAGCTAGGGAGCAAAGTGTGGAAAAGAACAGCTGGGAAGAGCAATATTGTGCCTTGTTGCACCCAGAAGAGCTGAGGGGGGTGGCAGAGGCAGGGATGGAAGGCTGCGGCATGAAAGTTGAGTGTGGTTAGCTGAGAGCTGCAGTGCTCACAACACACAGAGCAGTGTGGATACTCCAGAGAAGCATGTTGAGGTTAAATGCACTGTATCTTTCTTTAGCACCAATGTAGACACAGAACTGATGAAAGCAGTGTGGTTATTTACTTCTCCTTTGACTTTTCGTCTCTATTTACTGTGTTTTCTCTAAACATCAACAGTTACCTCTCAAAACCCAGGATGGTATTAATCAGCAGCGGCTTATAAAAGAAGGAAATTGATAGCATTATAGAATCATAGAATAGTCAGGGTTGGAAAGGACCTTAAGGTCATCTAGTTCCAACCCCCTTGCCATGGGCAGGGACACTTCCCACTAAACCATGTCACCCAAGGCTCTGTCCAACCTGGCCTTGAACGCCGTCACAGATGGAACATTCACAACTTCCCCGGGCAACCCATTCCAGTGCATTCTTTCCTGTCACTCGATTGTAAAACAAAGACTTAATATTCTTAGTAACTTCTTGCTTTTAGCCTAGAAGTTGAACCATTGCTCTTCTATTCAGGGAGGTGGTGGCAACAATTGAGTGCCATCTCAGCAGATGTGAAGGAGAAAGTATTTTGGCTGGAGGATTTGCTGCTTGTAATGGTTTCTCTGTAATGTAGTTCTCTGGAACTTGGAACTTCTTGATTTTGGTGGCAAACAACTTGAGGGAAAAAGAGCCCTAGATACATCTGTCTACATCACTCATCTGTGAGAGTGATGCGAGTGTTCAGAGTCTCCTGCTTTAACTGGTGGGCTGCAGCCTTACTTCTAAAGGATTAGGAATAAAATGCTCCTTAGTTTCCAGTTAGTCCTGGGAAACGGATGTTGCCTTCTAGTTCCAGTGTCCTTGTTAGAAAACACAGTACCTCTGTGACTGCAAAAACCCTTCTGGATTTAGTGGTGCCAACGTTAGTGAGAGAAACATCTCCCAGGTACAAACAGCAGTGCGGTGTCCCATATGAAACTATGCTATATGAAACTCGGCTGTATGAAACTCAGCTATATGAGCCAAGCACAGGTATAGGAAACACCTACAAACCATTCCGACCAGGAGACTTTGGTTCTAAAGAAGAGTCTAATTTCAAAACTTACTTGAGGAGAGAATCTGTGTACACGTGTGAGCTTTTGGCTGCACTCAGGTCTTAAACACTGACATGATATGAGAGGGTTTTCCTTAGTTTTTTTAGCTGACATTTGCCTAACTTCAGAGACTTCAGCACGTGTTACCAAAAGTCTTTCTGGGAAAGAAATGAAATAAAAAATTGTCTTAAATTCACTGTTCAGGGTTCTCATCTTGCAGCATATTCTGCGCTACTGAGTAGAGTTGTCGTGTTTGTGTGAAGATCAGTGCAGGCAGAGCACAGAGATTATGTTTGTGACTCTCGCCTTGTCTTGTCCAATAGTCTGTCTTCTGGAAGGGGTGCTATGTTGAGACTTTTGGTGCAGAATAATTTTTAGAAGTGCGGGCCATAGATTAAAGAAGTTTTTGATTTGAAGAATGATTCTTTGTGACTCACCTGAGGGCTTTCTCTTTATTAAACTAACAAGGAAAGAAAACACTGAGCGGTTCAGACTTCGAAGACCTCATCAAATTCCTGCTTCTGCTATGGTGAATTTGATTAGGGAAGGGAGGGAGTTTCACATGATCCCAAAAGCTTTTGTGTTATACTTGTTTCTTGTTAGTTCACTAAGCAGCCTTATTCTCCTCACACTTGATCTGTTCCTGACCTACATGTCAGCAAACAGCAGCTCCGTTTTGTAGCCTTTAAGAAAACCCTCAGCTGAGATTTAATAAAGAAACAGCCAACTTCCAAAACATCCACATGTCTAAAGCCAGTTCTTTGAGAAGAGATTTTAGGTCTTAGAAACCATGCAGACATGGTGGAGTCTTTACTCGCAGTTAAAGGGTGACATTTTGGACTGCACAGAGTTCAGTCAGAGTCTGCAACTGGCAAAGTTTCCCTGCAGCCCAGTATCTAGTTGTCAGCACAAGGGTATATCTGGACCATTTTGGAGTGATGTGTGGACATCAGCATTTCCTGACATCAGATGAGCCATCTTAGTTGCTATGTTATGGGCAGACTGGTGTTGCAAGTGCTCTGTCCTTAGGAGGACAGGCATTCTAGTGTTTGGGTTTTATTGTCAACTGCGTGAATGATGCTGGAAGACACTCTTGGCCAGTGAAAATACATTGGCAAGGTCACATGTAGCCTATAAAATTCCTGTTGCTTTAGATCCAGCTGACAGGCATCCTTTAGACTTGAATATTGCTGTGTAACCTTCCCAAGGACCTCCAGAGCTGAAATATTTGACAAGAAAACCGAAGCTCAACACCAAGGTCTTCCGTGCTCATGAATTTTTCATGTCTTTGTCTGAAAAATGCTCAGCAGTAAAACCCTCTCGTTATCTGTGCTGTAAGGCACAGTAATTAACATTCACACTGGGAAAAAAACCCAAACCAAAAAGAACTCTCTTGTTTCTGTTGAAGCTTAATTGCTTTGTTAATTTTATCTTTTGGGTTTGTGTTTGTTAGTGAATTGCCCCCGCTCACCCTCTCTTCTTTCTCTTCCTTCTTCCTGGCTCACCCTTCCAATTACAGATGCCAGCATCAGTCTGTAGACCATTGGCTGTGGTCACGTAGGGATTCAGTCTTGAATCCTACATCTTCTCACAGAACAGGATTAGTTCTGTAGCCCTGCAGACAGTTGCTCTCCTTTGCATTAGGTGCTGATAAACTGTTTTGTCATGATCAGTTTAGCAAAAGTGATGGTATCTTGCACTTGGCAGCCAAGACTGAAACAGTCTGTGCAGCAATTACTCCATCCTGTTGTGCTCTTCCATCCTGAGTTTGTATCAGATTGATACCCAGTATCACAGTTCTGTTAAAAGCTTCATATTTGATGTTACAGTCAGAACAAATCTTGTGTCGGAGAAGGGCAGACTGATACACACTGGCGTGTATCCAGACATGCCTTGATCTCACACTGCTATCCTGGTAGAAGATTGCCAGCCTGCAAGTATATCCTGGGGAATTGTCTAAAGTTTGTCTAAAAGCCCTTAAAGTATGGAAGAGCCCTTAAAATACATAGAGAGATTCGTTGTGCTTAAAGGGAATCGTCTTTATCCAGTGTGCGAATTGGCACATTCCAGGTGTCACTTTTCTCAGGAAATGAGATCTGATGCCTCCTAGAGTTGCACTTTCCAATTCCTTCTCTGACCTGTACTTACTAATAAGTATGACCAGAGAGAAGGTGCGTGAGATCTATATTCCTCAGCCTTTCTATAGTAGCTGAAATGAACTTTTCATCTTGTTAATGTTCCTCATAGTCTGTGACAGTGGCATTGAGTTGCTATTTTTGGTAGAGGATTATGGAAATCAAAACCTTTGCACAACTGTTGTGCATTCTCACCAAGCCCACCATCTCCTTGTACTGAGTCTGAAACCAAATAACAGCTGAATAAGCTTCTCTGCAGTATTTGTTATTACAGAGTTACTCTTACTGAAGAGAGAGATGTGTGGGGCAGCCCACGAGAGTAATTCTGGACTATTACCCAGGAGTTAAGCACAGTTTCCCTGCTCACCAATGGGACTTCATCTGCTTAAGAGGAGAAGAAATGCACATGAAGCAACTCCTCAAAGTCCTAAAGCTGGAAGAGAGCAGAAGCCCACCCTGGCATCCTCCTACTTGCTGGCCCAGAGCCATTTTCATCCTGCAATCTGATGTCATTCCCCACACTAGACTTCAGCTTCCCAACAAGTTCTTAAACTTCCTAGTGCTGTGAGTTGCTTTGCAAATGCACCGTAAACATTGCAGTGACTCAGGTACATTGAAGGCTGAGGTACCATCTCTCCACGGATGAACTGAGGTGGTGTGTGCTGTGTAGACGTGGTTGTGCAGGTCTCCAAGTAGTGGTACCTGTTCTGTGCACTGTGGGCAAATGCAAGATTGCAAGTGCTGATGTAAAGAACTGTATCACCTCACTTGGCTTTTTTTTTTTTTGAGCCAAAAGCTATGGATTGTGCACAGATGACAAATTATTGTGCTTTATAAAGTAGCACAATGGCTTTAGGCATATTGCTGTGTGGTATGATAGCAGCAGTGTAGGAACAAGTTAACCACCATTCAGCTTGCTGGCAAACTCTCCTAACCCCTAATTATCAGCTGCTTTATCAATGAATATCTGAGCATTTGGGTTTGGGTTTTTTAAATGGAAAATCCTGGATCTAGTCCTTATTGCTGCTGAAAGGGAAATGAGTATGCTGATTACCTACATGCTAGTTGCTCCATCAAGTCAGTGTACAAAAACAATTATGGTTTGGAAAATTTGCAGTTCATTTGCATTAAGAGAGAAAAAAAATCTTTATTCAAAGATAATTATTGCTTAAGAACTTGCTACAAAAATACCAATGGATTTTTTTCTTTTAAAATATTGTTTAATATTCATAATCTGTTACACCAAAGAAAAGTAGATACACCTGCCTATCTGTCAAAGGTAGGACTCGTGAACAATAGATACTGTTCTACATGGGAAGCGCAAAAAGCTTTAGCTAGGATAAGGGTCATTATCATCATTAGTATTATCATTTTATTCCTCCTTAAACTCTGAAATAAATTGAACTTAGACTTTTCAATAGTTAAGAACCTGCTGGAGTTTAATTAACCCGTTAAAGAGAATTCCACTACAGAGTTTAAGACTGATGAGGAAAAATTTAACTTAATGTATTTTAGTTGATCAAAGCACAATCCATGGAACAAAAGCTTCTGAACATAATTCTTTTCGCCTCCCCTAGATGTTGAAGAGCATTAAGCCTTTAAAAATTAGCATTAATGTATGTCAACTCCCCCAGTTTCATTTTCTAGAGACTTTGAGCAGATGTAGTTCACATTTATAACCAGCATGATCTTCACCATCTGAACATTCATGATTTTATGAAATAAGACCCTTGAGACATAATGTTTTATTCCCTCGGGGTGAGATGTACCCATGAAGTGACTCAGATGGAAAGCTTGTATCTGTTACACTGACTACACTTTCTCTCTGTGGTGGCACGGAGCCTGTCAAGTCGGTGGGCGGCGTGGTTTGATTGGCAGCACCGTTTTGAAGGTCGTTGTGCTCAATGTATTCAAAGTGAGACAGATGTGGCTTTTTTTTTTCCAGTTCTTACTCTGATTAATTGCCTCATTCAATTTCAACTCTATTGCAGTTAAACATTAATTCAGTAGGACTTAATAATGTATTCATTTATGATCTTGCTTATGCATTAATGACAATGATTTGCTGTTTTTTTAATTATAGGGATCCATGCAATGCGTATTTTACATCCACTTACAGGAAAATGCTATACACTCTTGTTCTTTTATGTCAGATAAATTAAACACTCAAAGAAGTGCTGAAGTACTTTATAAAATATTTCATTCTAAATATTTGCTGCAAAATATGTATTGCTACAGAGGCTAGCTTTAAAAACACTTGGAAAAGATTTGTATATACCTAGGGATTGCATCTGTTCATACATTATGTGAGTGATAGTCCTAGACCTCTACGGGAGCACACTACAGAAAAATGTGCCTCCCGCTTAATACTAAAGTGTCTTTGTTTCATTTCAACACTAATTAGGAGCTTTGCTTTGTTTTGGCTTCTGTCTCATTTCTTTCCAGTAAATCAGGCATTGTGGTTTAATGTGGTTTCTGCATCATGGCAACATGCCTTTTAACCACTGGGCATCTCCAGTGTGCCCCTCTTTCCCTGTCCCCCAAATGCTGGTTTTGAAGTCAACTCACAAAGGATTTGCTAAGCTTGAAGTGCAACTGCGTTGCATCTGTAGTGGCTTTAAGTCTACATGTTTTTTATATTACTGGGACTTTCCTTACGTTTCTTATTCCATAAAACATACCACAGTACAAAACCAATTTTTGTTCTCTAGGCTTCCACATCTATTTCTGCATAGTAGTGGAGATCAAAAGTAAATATTCATGTGCCAGGTATTTCCTTGTTTGGCACCTACTGTTTTAGTACATTTCATCTGTATTTGATTTCAAACCCAAGGGTAAAGAACCATTACATGCAGTCTCTGCTCCCACAGATATGGTTGTCCAGTGGTATTCAGTACCTATAGAGAACTGGAGCCGCATGTCTCTTGGTGGCACGGAGCACAGCTGCCTCCTGGGACATCAGTCTCAGTCCAGACATGGCTGGAGCTGAAAGTACTGGTTTGCCTGGTAATCCTTAGCTGGTTATCAGGTTGTGCAGTAAACATCTTCCTATCGGAGCATTAATATACTACACATGGTTCCTGCTAGCAAAATTACTTAGTGTGCCTTGAAAGGTCTGATCACCTACCGCTAAAATGACACTTCAATGGAGATTATGGTTTTCCAGCTCGAGTGTTCAGGAGCTTTAATTAAGCAGGAAATGGCCAGATCAGTAGCAGAGTCAACATCTCTGTCTTGGGTGGCATTTCTGGTTTGATTCTGAGCTCTATATTGGCCCCATACAAGTGATGTATCGGGGTGTCCTTTTTGCTGTAAATGATTTTACATATTCTGCTCACTAAAAATAATTGGATGCTGTGAGCCACATGTGCTCAGGTTCATGTGCTTCAGGTTTCATTCTTTCCTCCATCCTCAAGTCCACTTTTGAAATTTCTGATGAAAGCTAGAGAGGAATTTCCTCTTTTTCTTTCTTTTCCACTCTGCAGTCTGAGGCTACATTCTTGTTTCCTTTGCACTTGTCAAACTATGTTATTTTTTTCATTCTCATTACTACAGAACGGCTCTTGGGAAGATACTTGTTTATGTTCCACTGAGGTCATTAAAGTTTTGGTTCAACAAATATTTACAGGTTCCTGTGCTGAGATATCTCTGCATCTCATGAGCTAACGGGAGTATTTCTGGTGGTGGCATAGGGAGGTGGACCTGATTTTTTCATATAATTACCAGCTATATGTTTCTGTTGTGAATATCTTTACTGTGGCATTGCATTCTTCCTCTCTCTCTCTAATACATTTGTTTATCCACTTGAAATTTAAAGCATTTCTTAGTGTCTCATGGGTCCTTCAATCTTTGGGCAGTTGGTTTAAACTTCTGCGTGGTTTTTTATTTACTGATCTGGATTGCACTGGGGCATCAACCAGCCTAATCCAGAAATTCTAATTAGCACTTCACATCTTCAAAGCGTTGCACAAATGTGAGCTAATCATATATTAATCATGCTGAGTTTTATGTTGGCTTATGTATTCTCTCTCTTGTGCTGCGCATTACGACCTGTCATATTATAAGCCACAGTATTTGAGAGATGAATCCAAGCTCTTCAGCTTTGTGTTCTTCAGAAAAAGGCAACTGTCTCAAAATAACTGTTACTGCTTCTCTTCATTGTCCTTAACATTTGATACTATCATTAGTCATTTGAAAAATGAGTGTCTGTATTTCTGTGGATTGATGATGATTGCCCTAAGCCTTTCACTCTGATTTCTGCTTATTCTGATTGTTGATTCACTTTGCTGTTTTCTGTCATTATGTGGGCTCTGGAGTAGCGAAATATTATGTAATATTGGTTTAATTTAAGAAGAAGAAATGTGTAGTGTTTGTGCCAAAATTGATTAGTAGTCTTCACTAAGCCCATTTAATTAATTTGGAATCTCCCTCTCTCTCCTTGTTACTTGTTCCTAAATAAAATAGTAAAAAGTTGTCAGGATACCAACAGTGGGTCGTTCAATGAACACATTAGCGCTGTGCCAGGTCTGTCTGTTGTAAATGCAGCCCTCTTGCTAGTGCAGTGGTTCTGATTCACATCTTGTCAGGCATGACTTAGTTACAGGATCTGCTAAAAATAAAACCACAGTAGGGTTTTGGGTTTTTTTTTTAATAGTCACTCCTTGAGGAAAATAAGCAAATTTAATTGTGAGGATGATTAGCAAGAGAGCATCTAATAAAGTGTCCTGCTCTCACACTACGGGTGAAGATTTAGAACCTGGTCCTACAGCATGCAAATTCATCATTTCTCACCATCTACAGCTCATTGCAAAAGCTGTGCCTAAGTGATTTCCAAACTTCAGACAGATCCTCCAGGAGCAGTGCTCAGCACCATGGGTTGGTAATGAGCAGCAGAGCATCTGAGGCACCAGAGTGTTTTGTAGGTGCTGCACAATCCTGTAGGCTTTCAGGTTACCAAGCGTCATAGGAACTTGTAATTCAGGCTGGCTGTGCTCAGGGGATTGTTTCTCATCTGAACCTCTATTAACTGTAGCATGATGTAATTTGCTTAGACATTACCATGCTAATTACATGTTAACTTCCCATACTTACCATGTACTGTACATCCCAGAGGAAAATACTGTATTCAGAACAAAAAAGGAGTTAATACAATTAGAAGAATGCATAAAACTTAAGAACAGAGTATTAAAGTGCTGTATCTTCCTAATATCCAAAATAAGCAGGACTGTGTTGCTGCTGTAGGAATTTTTCGGTCAGCCTTGGTTAGTTATTTGAAGTATGTTAGGATGATAGTTCCCACTCAGATATTTCATCTCTCATCTTTTTTAGTGTGGAGAACTTCTGAGAACAGATTGTGCTGAAAACCTTTATGAACTGACTGCAGAAAGTACAAAAACGTGTGTGGACCCAAGTTACAAATACACTTTAGAGCAAAATATACTTTTTTGTGGATATTAGATGGCTTAGTACTGCATTTCTTGACATTACATTAAATCAGATCAATACTGTAAAGGAGGGAAAACACTGCACTGTGCATTTGTCATGCACATCATTGTCCTTAGAGGTCATCAGATAAGCAAATAAAAAAGTGATTTCTCATTTCTTATTTTCAATGAGCAATTACTAGTAATGTTGAAGTATATTATGCATCATTACTTGTTCTGTGTCCTTATTAAAAAAGGAGAAACGTAGAAGTTTAATCAAAGGGTTTAGGTAACCAGCGGGCACTCACTTCAAGCAGATTTTTTTATGGAAGGTGAGTAATTACACATTTTCTTCCTCAGTTTCTTGAACAGTATGTTCTCAAAACAGGACTGTGTGATGAAAGATGCATCATTGCTATCCTTAAGGAGTCAAGAAGTTTGAGGCACACAATCGCGTGGAAAACTGTTGTTCAAGTTAGGAACTCAACTCAGTTCTTGCTTGCACTCTTCTAAACTACTTCACTGCTTTCAAAATCTTCAGTGTTTGAGCAGCAGCAGAGAGGAAGGAAAAATTAATCTTACCCGTAACATTTGTAATAAAATTAACAGGAGCTGTTTTATCAACCCCTAGTGCAGTGGAAAAGTGCCTTTGTACCATCGCTGCTGCCGGGAGAACAGCCCGGGTAAAGGAGAAGCAAACATGTAGCAAAGGTGGATCATGTGCAGAGAAATGCCTCTTGTTCTGCTTCACTAATGGTAGCTATGGCAACCTCAGGACATTAACTTATGCAGTGATTGCAAGCCCTGAGCATCAAAGCAAGTAATTAGGGAGACAAATGGGAAGTCTTGATGGATTCTTCCATCAAGATCAAAGCTTTGTATAAGTTTTTCATTAATTTGGGAACAAGCACTGAGGTGATTTGTATGTTCCATTAGGCTATCAATGAAAATCAGGAGCAGAGCTAGATTGTTCCATAATTTTTGAAGGAATGCCCACTCAACCCAGTCAAAAACCTTCTGAATAGCAGTGATAGTAAATCAGGAATGCAGTAGTTGAATCAGGCCACTGCAGTATTCAGCGTACTCCCTGATGTTTTCAGCAGAAATACAATTGTGCTAAACTTAGGTTGTCCTCATCATTACTAGGATCATTAACTGTAACTCACAAATTTTTAGATTGCAGTATTTAATGCATGACATGTGCTTCCGAGAATTCAGATCAGGAGATTCACTTTTAATATCTTTAACTCAAGAACTGGTTGAAACTTAATGAGCTGTGCTATGTAGGTGCTTTGAACTGATGATCTGTGGTCACTTCTGCCTTTATACTCTAACCTGTCTTTGTTAATGGAAGAGTCTGGGCAGCGTAAACACTGTGGACAGCATGAAATCCTCAAATAATAGGGGAGATGATTAATTGTCTGAAGTAACAATTAGTAATTGTAATGTAGATCTTTACACAAGCTTTTGAATGGACTAGTTCTCTCTATTTGGAGTGAATCCCAACTGCAAGCAGTTGAATAACCCGAGGCTACATTTCCCTATTTCTCAGATGTGCTTTTCTGAAAGGTAACCTACCTGCACTGGGCAGGAGTTTTCCAAATCGGTGAAGCTTCCACAGCACTTCTTTGAGTCTACAGCTTTCTGTAGGATGCAGCAATAGTCCCTAGAGCATCAATAAGTTCATTTTGTTGGGATTTTGAAGCAGGCATTAATATTTGGGTTGGGCTTTCATTTTTAATTGATGAGGGAAAAGACTGCTTGCCTTTCTTTCCTTCTTGATAACGCAAGCTTCTCTTTAGTAACTTCAAACACCCCAATTCTTCAGTTAAAGGCGAATTAAGTTTTCCTGTATTTCAAATTAGCTCTCTGAGGGTGGCATCAGCTCTGTTTCTTTTATGTTTAAGTCCCAGTTCTTTAATCTGTTTCTAATACATTCTGTTCAGCAATTTTGCATTTCTGTTTTAGTGGAAGCAATGCTGATTAATTCCTTCTCATGACATCTGTGGCTGCATCCTAGATTAAACCTACTCTAATACAGAGCCTATCATTAAGTGTTAAATATTCTTACAAGGCTACTTAAATTAGATTCAACATCAGTGGATCATTTAGTAGAGAGTCGTTAATTCTCCATCTTACGGCAAGGCCACATTCTGCTGATGCTTTTAATCACAAGATTATTGAGGTATGATTTGAAAGGGATATGCTGCCCATATTTTGCCTTTGGGCAAATTATGAAAGGTCAAGTTGCCAAGGAAACAAAAACTAAGATAACATTACTAATTCCTGAGTCCAAGAGTTGTCTTTATTGATCATATCATTTGTTCAACATACATGCTTAGAAAAGATACCAGCTAACAGTGTCTCTGCCATTTCGCTCAGAAGAAAATGGCTTTGTAATTCTTACTTTTCTAGATAGTGTTTGTAGTGATGACAAGGCTCACCACAACACTTTGCCTCTACAGAACTCAGATTGGTTCATTTAATGGTTTACACATATGGTAAATATTATTCCTGATTTACAGAAGGGAAAAGAACAAAAGGAAGGGTTAAGATTTACATATTCAAAGGTAGCTGCAAACTTAAGATTTTACCAGTTTTGACAGTCTAATTTGCAGGCCTTTAGAGAATCCTGATGTTCATAAAGTGAGGAACACTTGATAGCACACCTTCATTAAGGCAACTCAAGTTAAATACTCAGAATCGCAAAGCCCTGAAATCTTTCTTCTGGTCAGTGGCAGAGCCAGAGCGGGCTCTCCAGTGTTTGCTGCTATTCAGACTGTAGTGCTTCCTATTTCTGTTTTTTATTAGTACAGGATTGGCTCCAGAACATGAAAGCCTGTATGGGATAGTAGCATGCTATGATGAGTCCCTTACTGCTCCTTTGTCCCTTCCATCCATAGATATGTAAGTGTGTGTTTGTGTCTGATTCCTTGTCCTTCCTTTGGACGACTCATGAAAAGGGAATAATTTTATTCCCTGAAGTATCAGCATCTGAGATTGTAGTAGATTCTGTCCTTAAATATTCATTCTGAACTGTGCTGTGTCATAGGGCACTGCATAATGAATACGACCCTGCCAATCAAGACACTCTGTTTTATATCACTTATTACTAAATTGAAAATGGTGTTTTACTACAGCAATAAAGGGCTGGTACAAGCATGAGGTACATTTTTATACAACTCTATGAACTTTGTCATTGAAAACATTATAGCCTTGAATTTGAGAGCACAGTGGAAGGCAGTATAATTTGATTACCTATATTAATCAAGTAGAGTACAACATATAAAACCAGTAATGCATAAGTCTGACTGGAGCCAGATAACCCTCTTGTGCATCTTTGCAAGATTTATTTTCAGTAATATAATTCATTTGACATGAAAGTATCATAATTGCAGTTGCTAGGAAGGATTTCTTTCTTTCCTTTTTTTAGTAAAAAAACCTTATCGTGCTTTCAAGAGCAGCTTCTTCTTTTAAAACTCTGCTTACTAAAAATTGGAAACAAAGGTTTGGTTTTGTGTCAGGGTTTTATTAGCCAGCTGAGCTAACAAAGTGCTTTGGTTTGAATGCAGTTTCTGCTTTAGAAATAAAAGCGCTAGGTGTGAATGTAAAAGAATTTCTTTAATGCACATTGATTAGAATGAGACCCTGTCATTCTCAACCTCTGCTGCTAAAAGCTGGCCAGAAGCTCTTGAGCTTTCACTCATCTGTGTAAGTACTTCGCATAAATGCTGAGGAGAACCTTCCCACACTCTAGCTTCATGAAAAGGCTTTAAAACATATTTAAAGATGCCTAATTACTCTGCAGTCCATGAAAGCCCCTGTTGTTATTATATGTGCAGTAGCGATACATACTAATAATAGCATTACCATGAATTGCTGTTTATGCATTTTATTGCTCCGTGTGTCTGCAAAGCACACGTGAGTTGGTTGGTTTATCACAGCTGATGCAGCAAAAATCACAAGTGACAAAGGAAGTACTGGCTGCGCTGCACGTCCCTGTGAGGCAGGAAGACCTGCCTACTGCATAGTGCCAGTGCACGCAGACTGAGAGGGGGTAAAACACTGTGGTCAAGGCATTTTCCAGTTTTTCAAACAGATTTCACATTCACCTTTTTTCATAATGACCTACTGGAAAATGAAAAGTTTCTATAATTCCCTCCATGATGAATAAGTAGTGGCTTGTTCCATCTAATTAGCAGTTTTATCTTTGTGCTAGTAATAATGGTTTCTGATTAAAGGTGATAGAGTTCATTCACAAACAACGTTTGTAGTCCCCTCTCATTATCGATCCACATTGCAGTAAGCTGTTTATTCCATTCTTGCTCTTCAGTCTTCCGTTCTTCCTTATTTCCCCTCCTGTTGAGATGTTTCCTCTTTCTTTTATTCTCTAATCAGTCTGGTCTGCATTAGCCACAGTGAGGCTGTCACTACTGAGGAAAGACTTCAGTGTGTTGGAGCTTCTATTCATAAATGGCATCTGTCCACACAACTGAGCATTTCCACTTCAGTCCTGGCAGAAAAATGCAAATTAAAGAAGTCTGTAGTGACAACAGGAAGGATAAATGTCCCCAAGCCTGTTCAGAAAGTTTCAGGATAGTTCAGCTGAAGATACTTTCATTCCCATCTTTCAACATGTACTACCAGCCCATGGCTTGATCTCTGAGGTCAGTGCAGGTCAAACTACCTTTGCAATGTGAAAGCAGAACAGTGAGGTAGGAGGCTTCATCTTGTAAATCATTACATTTACATCCATCATTGGCATTTTAGAGGGCTGACAAGAACAAATGAGTATCTCAGGGGGTCAGAAGAGAGGAGCAGTAGTACTTAGAGCAGAACTAAGAGAGTGGAGAGTCCTTACAATTTCACCTCAAATAGCAGATATATTTTTTTAATTTGCTTAATGTTTAAAGGCTTATTTATTGGGCCGAAGTATTTTCCAGGTAATGGCATAGACCTTGATGCTTTTATGTTTAGCTTTGTCAAAACATAACTCTGTAAGAATGAATAACCAGCTACGTTATTTTCTTATCCATTTAGCTTGCAGCCTCTGCTATATTCCTTAGTTTATATTGAAGATGCCCAAATGCATGCCCTGGGCAATGCTTGTCCTTCACTTCCAAGACTTCCCTACTTTAATAATTTTAAGATCTAAATGGAAAGAAAGGAAGCAAAAAAGATTTAATTGTGTTAATGACTGCAGCTGAAGATTTTTTTTTTTAGGGGGTAGGTGTGGTTTTACTTTTCATATTTAAAATCTTTTCTTTCTATCTTGGTGAATTTCTTTGTTGCAGGGTAGCTTGCCTGTGGCAAGTGGGGCATCCATCCCTCAAGGTTTATGTTAAAAGCAGTGGTTGAAATCTGCAAGCATGCTCTGAGGGTTTCCTTGGAGGAATGGGTCTTCCACAGATGGCTCAGTTCCTGTGCTAAATCTTTTACTAGCTTTGAATTTTAATGTTCAATAATGCAGGCATTAATGGGAGCCATTATAAGCTTTATATTTTTTAGCCACAACAACATAAACCTTGGTATGAGTTAAATAGCAGTGGAATTAAATAATTTCATTGTATTAATTATATATAAGTATTGTAAATCTTGTCCTTGACAGCAACAGGGACTTGTCTTCTCAGTGGCTAAAGGCATTCAACAAAACAAAGCAGCTGATTCACGCAACTTCGTGAATTCATTAAGTTAAGAATGAGCTCAACTTGATTTTATTGAATTCATGTATGTTGGGAACACAGTAAGTGCTTTAGATTGTTTTCCAAGTCCACAGCTCCTAAATGAATAGTTTGTTAATATATTATATGTAGCTTCATAGTGGTATGTTTCAAGGCAGTCTGTCACTCCACTAGATTTCAAATTGGATTCAGCACATTCATCCTGCCAGGTCCAGGATGAATGGTTACAAGGACAACAGATATTTGCCTTCATACCTAAAAGATACCAGTTCTGATTCTGAACATAATCCCTGCTTCTGAGTGTTTGTGTTAGGAATTCTTGAGGTGTCCAGCTCACGTTCGAATGGGAAAATCTGCGATACACTTAGGGGGGAACTTCAGAGTCATCAGGTGGATGTCTTCATGCGTAGTCTGGTATTTTCTTTTGTCACTGCACTACTTGGACTTGCAGGGAAAAGTAAGGAAGGAAGCAGTTGTCGGAAAAACTGTGTGTGAATGTATATATATGTATATAAAAGATTGAAATGCATAAATGAAATAAAATAAACATTCATGTGAATCAGCTCTAACAAACCACAGCTAGTTTCATAACCAGAAATCCATCACTCTCACTCTGGAGGGTGACTGTTACTACGCAGGATGCTAAAGTATTAAGAAGTGCCTTTCCTCCTGAGTTCCATGCTGAAATCCCCCCTAACAGCTTCCTGCAGCTAATAATGTTCCTGCACTGAGGGAAGACAGCCATGCATGTACTCCACTAAATAAATATGTAAATGAAACTTCCAAACAGAGTGGAGTCATAGAGCTGAGAATAACTAAATGCTTTCCATTAAACCAAGTCTACTTTAACAAATCTTATTGTTTCATAGTGGACAAGTACTTTTTGGCCACTCCTTAGTGACATGGACATGGCATCGTAATGGACTAGATTTGCAGTCCAAATTGAAGAAGAAAACTGATATTTATAGTAAGTGGAGAATTACTAGACAGACCATTATGGTTGAAGTGGCTTTTGGCAATACGCATGTTAAGTCCTAAACTCCTCTTAATTTTAAAGAAAGCTTATAACCCTCCCTCCAAACTGCAGCAGCCTCTCATCATTGTAAATAATGGCTTGAAGCTACTTTTCTTCTGTTGGACATCCTGTCTAAGCATTAAAAAGAAAATCAGAGTTGCTCTGTGTAGGGAGTCACTGTGAATCCTCTTCTGGTTTCTGCTGTTCCTGGAGAGCATGAGGGACCAAAGCACCTGGACAAGGGAATCCAGGTAACTGAAAGCCAGGAGGCTCAGGATAAAGGGCAGGCAGCAAGACAAGATGTCTCTTGCAAGCAGATTATGTTGGTCATAGCTTAAAACTGTACAACAGGAAAGTAATGGATGTTTCTTTGGTTCCTTCGTGAAAACCTGCATACAGCATTGAAGCTGTAAATGTCTCCAAGAGTGTCCGTCTAATGAAAAGAAAATGAGTGACAGGTGACACAATGCCCAAGTGAGGGGAGAATGAAAAGAACCTGTGTGCACTTAACAGGAGAAGCAAACAGCATCTCTTTTCTTGTCAGAGTCTCCTCCATTTCGTAAATTGGTGAAATGCAGTGTCAGCCATTCAAATTCATGTGCACTCTCCTTTCAATTACCCAGGCATGGCTGTAGGATTGCACCACTGGGGCCGTGTGGAAATCAGCTGAAATAGGGACAAGGTGAAAAAGCTTCAGTTCATTGTTTGTGTGGTCCCTGCAAATGCTGACCTGAACTTGGCCTGTAATTCACGTTACTCCTTGGTATAATCAGAGGTGTTACAAGTGAAAGTGACCTCCTGCTTTGTCTGATCTCCCTCTTTATTGGCAAATGTGGGCTGAAATTAAGCATAAGATTGTAAGTATGAAATGACTGTCTTTAGGTTTTCCAAAGCATCCATCCCAAGGGTACCAAGATTCTGCAACTGTGGATATAAGTCAATCACAATCAGTAAATTGACTTCAAGGCAGCTATATCAACCTAGCATTACATACTTAAAATGAGTCCAGATAGAGAGGGAGGGAGAGATTATATATTGGAAGAGATTTATTATATGGAGATCAATCGATCAATCAGTCTCTACCGTAGAGCAGAATAGATTGATCCTGGAAAAGGCATCATTAAATCATCCAAGAATTATGGAAAAACATTATACTGGTATATTAAGGCCTAAAGTAGGAGGTATCATATGGTGAACCAGGCAGAAAGCCTCTCTTGAATGTGGTACAAACATTGCTGTGTAGATGGCCCTGGATGCTGACATTTCTATTTTTAATGAACATGTCTTTATTAAACGCTTATGTAGCAGTATTCATCTATGTAGGCTCCAGTGAAATATTGCATTATGGAAAGATATTTCTACCTTTCCTACATGGGGGAAGGGCAGGGATCTGTGGCTCTTTAACATCTTTTTCAAGATGGGTTGGTTACTCTTCTGTGAACTAGGTCATTTTTTGACTTGACTTGAAAGTAGACAGCTGTAGATCATACTTTGTAGATCTCAAGGTATTATTTGTGATTACCCTTTTTTTTTTTCCAAGAGTGCTTTCCTGTATATAGGTATAATAATAAAGAAACGATTTTCAGCTTAAAAGATGTGCTTGTCAAACCACAGCAATGATTTTCCAGTTGCTGGCTTTTTTAGTTGTGCAGCCTTTTAATATTTCTGCTTGAATTCTTTCACGACAGAAGCAAATGAAAATTACACCGTGGTTTTTAGGTCTCTGTTCTCTGATTTTTGCTTGTCATGTCATGAACTTCTTCGAAGCAGTGAAATGGCAGCCCATCTCCCTGAGAGCTCCAGACAGATTTCTAAAGTTGTCTTGTTAACAGCTTGTCAGAAACCTCCATTTCAGTCTCGCTGAGTTTATATCATGCAAAGAAAAAAAAAAGAAAGAAAAAAAAGTTGCTGGAAATTATGATTTTTACAGGTTCTGACATTTTTCTAAAGAACTGAAACGCTCAAGGCTGCTGTCTCCCTTAACAGGCTGTGCTGTTTTGGGTAATATTCTGCGTTGCATCAACTGAACATCAGAGCAACATTCAGTTTCTTCCCTTTAACATGTTCTTTGAATTATTTAAGGTGTTTTGATGTTGGCTAGAATTTGTAACAAAGTCCTCCAGCTTTTATCCTAAAATATCAAAAAGGTTGAGATTTTTTTCTTCCCCCCCCCCCCCCCTTTTCTCCCTCTTCCCTAACCCTTCCTCCCTCCCTCCTCCTGCTTTAATAGATCCTTGCATGGATCATCAGGGGACTTTCTTTTATGTTGTACAGCATGAAATGACTTAGTCAGGGTCTTCCTGATTAATTTATGAGTGCTAAGGAAGAGGGAAGGGGGGAAAAAAACAGTCCTTGAGGGATTGACCCTAAGCTGCAGCAGATCAACTCAATTTTATGGAATGAAAAGAGACTTAAACAGTATTTTTAGCGTTGGTTCCTTGACCTGCAGAGGTAGGGAAGCTCCCTGTGTCTGGCAGGCTGAAGCAGGGTGAGAGGTACACATCTCTTCCGGTGGCTGATGGAGTGGAGTTTGTCACTTCGCAGGCACTGAGCATTTTTAGAGTTAAAGCTGTGACAGATTGGTGGATTAATGTGCTCTGCCTCCAAGGGACAAATGCTCTGTTTTTTTTCCCCTTTCCTTTTTTTCCTCTTCCCTTCCCCTTGCTCCCTCCTTCCCTACTCTGGGCTTGCAGATGACAGCTGTTGGTCACTTAACAAAATGTCCTCTTGATTGCTGCTTCACAACAGGGGCCCCCTCAGACCAAACAGCACATAGCCCGCACAATGCATCACTGCCCCTCAAAATTAGTTATAGTGCTCAGGGCTATTCTCCGCTGCCATAGCTAATACTCTCTTGCTGTTCTTCTCTCTCCCCTTCACCCTCCCCCTGCGCAGACAAAGGCTCAGCCTATACATCTGTAGTGCTCATAACCTCTCCCTTCCCCCAGCCAAATGCTGAAGAGAGAAAGGGAAGAGAAAAAAAAAATTGCTGCCCTGAGGCTCAATCTGTTTCTTACAGCTCTACCCCGGCACTTGGAAGCCTGAGCTGGTCTAGCCATAGGGAGGCCCTGACTCATTTCATCAAACTGTCAGGGAGGCAGTGGAGCTAAGAGGACTCTGCTGCTGGGGCAAGTTCAAGTCAACATTCGATTTCCATCCTCCCCCAGGCCCCCGCCTTTCGCTTGGACACTTTCTGTGCTCTGGATCTAAACTTCTCCCGGAGCTGCAGCAGCTCACAGCTTCTTGCCAGGAGGAAGGACTTGTGGGACCTTATAAAGGACACAGTGGCAAAATTGCTGCAATAAATCAGTGGCCCTCTGACACTTGGCGGTAGCTTAATGTTTTGGCACTTTCTTTCCTGTGTATGCCTCAAGTCCCATTAGCAGGCTTTTCTGTCAGTCTGGCTCATGATAAAACTCTCTCTTCCTATCATCTTAAGCAAGCCCCTGCAGACATGAATCCAATGCCAGACTTAATAGGAAACAACACCCTCCCCTTGCACACACAGGCATGCATCCATACGTGCTCCTGATGCTGCAAGCTGCTCCTGGGAACTTGGCTCAGAGGACAGGGAGAGGAGGGCTCTTATAAATAGGCTTGACTATACTTCTTCCTTTACAAGAAACATTAACAGACCGGGATTTAAGCCTAATGCTTTCCTGAGCCTTGCTATTAAAAGAAAATTCAGTAACTAAATATGATTGGAAATAATAAGATAGCAGTAACATGGCTGTCCTCTGGGACTCTGTGAGTGGGTGTGCAAACTCCGTAGGTCTCTACATTGTTTACATGTTCTATGCAATGCTTTACATATATATCCCACCCTGCCGGGGTGCACTGTAATATTGTGGACTGTATAGTTAACATTTTCACCTCCTCTCCTCTCAGCCTTACACCTCCCCAGACAGTTTTAGTTGCAGGTAGACTGGTTAGATTACATGTCCCTCCAGGCAAGGATCTGTTTTTTCACACGACTTAGCTTAGATGTCTGTCATCCTCTGCTTAATCATAATATAAATAATATCTGTAGGTATGTGTGCGCAAAGGAAAGAAAAGCCTTTCTGTCAGCTGTCTGGGCAGGAGCCTGTAGCTTCACTGCTGTGTGGAGTCTGGCACAACAGGGCCCTACAGCCTTGAGGCGGTGTAGGCACAAACTACATCATAAACCTCTGTGTTTGAGTGGAATAAGGATACACCACATTTATGGGAATAAGCTGAGGTGACTTCTGTGCAACCTCAACAGCTTGGAGTATGTGGCCCTATTTCAGATAAGAGTGTTTCTCTGCACCTCACCAATGACATAACACCCAAATTTTGCCAATGTTGCCATCTTGCAAGGCTTGGGTTGGTTTTATTTATGTTTCTTGGAGCTCTCATTCCTGGCACGAGGCAGTTGATATGAGTGTCTGATTTTCTGTTAACCAATGTGGTGCTTTTACAATGTGAAGAAAATCTGGAAGTTAAAACATTGGGGGTAAGAAAAGAGTCAAAGGATGTTTTCATGGTTCTCAAAGTCACAAGAAAACATCCAGAATCACAGCACAAACAATTTTAATACATATTGCAAGGAGCCTGATGGGAAGGATGTAATGGAGGGGGTCTTGAAACATGAATTTCCACCTCAGCCATCAGAAGAAGAAAGAAGCCACAGGGCCTGGTTTACACATACAGGAGCTCTGTCTCTGATTCCTCAGGTGTTTTGGATGCAAGAGGGCAATGGAGCACTTGCAGCAGTTGCTCAGGTGAAGATTAGAAAAGCAACTGCTTCTCTTCCTGCTTCACACTCTGCTTCATCTGGAGCCTGAGCCTTCATCTGTGGTCAGATTCTGCCCTGTCCTGGTGACCCGTGTGCACCATTGGGCAGAGGCTTTTTGGCATCAAGTCATCCTGTGTGGAGGGCTGACATCTTCAACACCCTCATCTCTGGGGGCGGGGGGGCAGCAGGAAGGAGGGAGGGATGAGGCCTTTGCACAGCTCACTGAGCCAATACCACCTGAATTACATGTTGTTGCTGCTTAACTTTACCTCACCGGAGGTTTTTTTCTGACTGGAATCTGTCACTGCAAGAAATTGTTTCCAGAAAGCAGCACAATTAGGGGTCGGCTTTGCAAACATTCTTGGTGCAATTGAGAGGCAATTGGCACAGCCCAGTGAATAATCCTTTTAGGAGCCTTTATGAACCCGGCACAATGGCTGTTTACAGTTTCGCTTATAGACCAGGAGTGTTAACAGGCCTTTAGAAAAATCCAGGTAATTGAAGCTTTTGTCTTTCAGTGAGCCCCCGTAGCTGTCAACAGTTGCCATTCTCCACATTTTCTTTAACTTTTTTGTTTTGACAAGGGCTTTTGTCCCTTCGCAGCAGCTGTGTGGGAGGCAGTGGCCTTCAGGGAGCACCATGGCCTCCTCACCAGGCCCGAATAAGTTGTCTTTTAAGACACAGAAAACCCTCTGGGTCAAACCAAAAGTTTCTCCTATGGCTTCATTATTCATTTAAACATCCCAGCCATGCAACACCAGCCTTGGTCTCTCTTTGTTGACCCAGGGCTTTGCAGGGAGGAGGAGGCTGAGGGCTGTTACCACAGAAACTGAACCAGAACAGTGAAATGGTGGTTTTTTACACCCCCTCCCAAAGGGAAGGGGTCAGCAGCGGTTCTGGTTTTCACAGGTCTGTCCAGGAGGGTTTAGTTTTGCTGTAGTTGGGTTTTTTTGGCGTGTTCAGCTGCCTGTGAGTTCCTGTTTCTTGATGTGAATGTGGGACCTGTTCCTTTAAAACAAAAAGAAGAAAGCCTAAGTGAATTATGAAGCTTGGGAGGTTTTCCACCAAAGCTGTCTGTATTTTCTTCAGAGTCATTGGGGGATGAGCATGGGTTGGCAGCCATGAGTCTCAAGCTCTCTGCTTTCCCGGATGCTGTATGTTAAGTGGAACTCCAAACGTTATGAATAATAGTGTGTTAATTCTTCCCCAACATCTCTCATCATGTAGACTGCTTTTGGGTCAGATTGGGACTTCATTCACATGGATTAAGAGGTGGTATTTTGGTGGTTTAAAAGCCACGTGGTGGGAATTGATATGAGGACATTTTGTGTGCGTAAGCAGTGCCTAGCTTGGAGAGGTGCGAGAGGACAGCTATTTCATACAGCAAACAAGAAATTATGCAACTTGCTGTCAGAAATACATTTTTAAAGCACTCCTGTTGCAGTCGCAGCTGCACAGCAGGCTCCAGGTCCACAAGAGCTGCATTCACATGTGGATCTGCGTCCACCACCCCACTTTCTTCTTCAATTGCAAGGCTGATGCAGTCATGATTAAAGTAAGGAAGATGTAAGCTAAAATGAAACAAATTTCTTCGCTGTCCTTTCCATTTTAAAAACAATTAATTACAGATTATTTTCATATCCTACATGGGGAAAAATGCATCCTCAGAGAGCAGATGTTTGCTTCATTCCTATGCCTGTTTATGAAATTTAGCATGTGGATTTGATGGTTCACTGGCTTTTTGCATCTTCCACTTACCTACACGAGACAAAGTCATGTATTGGTACAAAGCAAAATTAGGCATCTCAGTAAAGCAATCCACACCTTTTAGTAATGAAAACCATCTGTAGTAGGGGTTTATACTCTATTAATTTTTGAGGTCAAATCTGGTTTCAGCAAGAAAAAGCCTGTGCTCTTTTTATTTAAATATTACAATGCTGTAAGAAATAGGAAGACAAGTATTGTTACAAAACCAGAGAGCAGCACTAAAATACGGCATTTTGGTTGAATAATAAAGTTCCCCAAAATTGTTTACATTTGCCCTCAATTATTTTTAATTTCAGACTGATTAAGGGTTACAGTACTGTGGTTTTATTAAACCAGGGCTCCTAGGCAAAAGTGTCTGAGTTTTAATGATAATTTTGAATGTTTTCTAGTCAATATATTTCTGAATTTAATTTATTTGGGGTTTTTATTACCTCAGTTTGTCATTCTTTACATCCCTGTAAGCATTAAAACTTGTATTGCCTAAGCGTACAATTTTAAGCAACACAAGTCTGAGTATACTAACTTGAGTTTTATGCCATTTTGTGATAGGTGTAATTCCCCTGCAACATGCTTTAGTCTGAACTGTGCAGGTTGAATCACATTATCCAAATATTCTGCATCTAAAATAGGAGTGTGCAGCTTGAATGAGCACCATGATTAAAATGGTGACTTAGGATACTTTAGCATAGACAATTTAAAGGGTAAAATAATGTGGTCTTTGTGACCCACTCAATTATGCTGGTAATTTGGGGGGATGCACACTCCCTGCAGCACTCTAACTTGATTTGGGTCCCTCGGGTGGAGGTGAAAGGTTTCCCTTCAAGTCAACTAGCATTTCTTGGAGCCTGTAAATAATAACAAGTGTATTGCTGTGCCTGCATCTTCCCCCACCCCCCACCTTGGTTGTGATGAATGTGTTGCTTCGTCAGCATAAATTAGCACTGTCTTGAGCCAGCACAAATGCAGCAGGTACTGGAGCAGCCTTTGCCCTCTGAACCTGCTTCAGTGTGTCTCAGTGGTGATGTTGATTTAGTCCCATTCCAGGCCCGAAGCAGAGATTTCTAGTTGTTGGTGGTTATGTGACGTGGGGTTGGGAGAGTGAGCAAAAGGCTGCTGGTGGTGATTTGTCAGCACTGATGCTACTTTTGATCTGTATGTCTAGTTTGAGGGCTACACATCCCCTGCAGAGTAGTGTCCTGCCTCCCTGTCCTTCCAGTTCTGCTTCCTTTTTCCCAAATGGTTACAGATACAATTAGATCTGTGTGTAGATATAAACAGTTGGATTTGTATGTGCAGAAACATGCTGTGGACCAGGTAAGGCAGTGTAAAATGGTTTAATTCCGAAAGAAAGAGTTCTGCTTAACCAAGACTATAGAAAACCAAGTGCTTTAAACTGAGCATTTTCCCTGCAATTAAATGGAAATAAGGAGTTAGTTGGGAAGCTGAGCAGTCTCACTGCAGAATCACCATGGGAGACCCCCTTCATTGTATCATGGCTCTTCACATGCTTGGTGTGCTTCAGAGAATTTAAGAGTAAAAGGTTGTTCAGGTGCTTGAGGTCAGTCATTTCATGTGCCAAATAGAAGGGAAGATTAAATAATCTCTCAAAAATCTGCAGAAAACTAAGAATGGAACAGCTGAAATTTCTGCTTCATAATTTAGGATAAAAGCATGTGATAGGAACGTTTCCCCTTTTTGCTCTGAGGAGCAGGATCTGGACAAAATGACCAAACTATTCCTTCTTTTACATTCATGAAACTGAAGCATGCACATCCTTGTGGACCATTTCCACATTTGTAGCTTGTCATTGCTGTCTTGCAGAGTCCTCTCTTCTTGAAGCAAGGGGCACAATAGGATGCTGCCAGTTGTGGAAAGCCATGGACTATCCATCCCTGTCGGTGGCTGGTTGAAGGAGAAAATTCCCACTGGGCACAAAAGCTATGAAATACACTGGCTACTCTCTGTCAGTGTAAGAAACACCAAGAGATTTACTTCTGTAGCCCATTATGAATCTTTCTCAGCTCTAGCCAACAAGATGTGCATGTCCTGATACGTTCAATGCTCAAGTTATCATTTGTGCTGTGAAAATGGAGCATTTCATTTTCAGAGGCTGCAAGAGATTACACTCCAAAACTCTTTAAGTAAACACTTCTTCCTAGGATCATGATCTCATTCAAACTAAAAAATGTATCAGAATTTATGATGTATTTTAATTGCTATTCTTGGTACCACTCATTAAATTAGAAATTGATTGCCAGTTTCACAGTTTCCTTGTTAGATGACAAAGTGCTTATCAAGGTGAAGCAATGCAAAACTGTTACTATATATTCCGCAATTTGGGATGATAAAAAGGCATGCTTTTTGTTGTGGTATTCATTACAGTCGTTACTATAATGCATCAGTGATAGTCTTTTTTGTTTAAAGTTCACTTTCCCCATCCAAGTAAGAATATTTCATATTTTTGTATAAGAAGGGAGAATCTGGCTTTGTCTGGTTTATGTTAGCAATCTAAAAGGCATTACTGCAGACATCAAAAGTGTGTTTTATTGAACTGAGAACATCATAAACAGCTATGCTAAAGATTTAAGAGGGTGATGCAACAGATCCCTATACATAAAGGTGTTTATCAAAGTCTTTTTTTCTCTCTCTAATCCACAGTGTGACAGCGAGAGTGATATTGACGATAAGGTAAGACTGAATTTTGTTCTTTCATGTGCTTTACTATCTTGGAAATTCCCTCATAGTCAAAATAAGGATGAATTTGAAAATAATATTTTTCCTCCAGTCTTCATGTCAAATTTAAAATACCTATGCTTGGATGAAAAAAACATTGCACCTGGCAGTGTGTGTTCTTCACTAGCTTCTGTTTACAGGAGAGGAACTCCCATTAACATAATAGTCTTTCTGGATTACTATGTGAGTACTTGGTGAGACCCAGCTCATAACATTTAGCGCTGTTTCAGAGGAAGTCTCCTCCCATAATTTGTGAGGAGTACATATTTTATTTATAGTAACCTTTGAAGACGTCAATTTTGTAACCAGTTTAGAAGATGGGACAACTGGTACCTGCCCTCAAAGGCAGTATGGTAACTGTCATGGAGTGTTTTGTCATGTTGCATGCATATTTATCACAGTGTGATGATTTTCCTGACGTTCTGTTGGATATAGAGGTTGATCATTGAAAGGTTGTAGTTGTGTGGTTTTCTATAGGGATTCCTTGTTTCACCTTTGCAAGGCAGAGAAGTCCCACTATGTAGCTACAGCTGCACGGTGCTTTTAAGCAACAAATGTATAAAAGACTTGAGTGAGTATCCCTCGCTGACTTCTCTTCTGGCAGATCAAACTTGGCAGTCTCAGGTTAGATCTTCATCAAACTTTTATCGTATTTTGGCTGTCCAGTCTCTTGCATTCATTCATGAGAAGCTGTGGCATGGAGGTTTCTACTGGATCAGCATTACAAAAGTAAAGCCTGACTTCAGATAGCCCTGTCTCCTTGGCAGCAGCCATATATACGTCAGAGGTTACCGTGAGTTCAAGAGACTGCGCTAAAAGCTTCTTCTGGTTAAGTCTTTTTTTATTTTCTTTTTTTTTTTTTAATATTATTAGAGTTTGGGAAGCATTAAGGGTTTTTCAGCTGCTTCTTCTGAAGTCCCTTCAGACACCATATATCCCTGGAGTATGGGATAAGCTGTGTTCCAAGATGAAAGCTTGATTGAAGAGAAACACTTAAATCAGATATGCTAAATGAAAGATACTGTGCATGTTTTTTATTTTATTTTATGTTATTTTATTGTATTTTATTTTATTTTATTGTATTTTATTTTATTTTATTGTATTTTATTGTATTGTATGTATGTATAAAGTCACTGCCTGAAACCACCCCTACTCCTTAAGTTCTGTTTCTCACAAGGTTAGATAGCAGCAGAGCTGATGGTGAGGCTGAAAAATGATTCCCTAAAAGCTTAGATACCATGGGGTTAAAACATTTCTTAGACTGCCCAGTCAAAAAAAGTAAAAGCAATCACTTAGAAAACTGTTTAAAGATCTGCCAATCAAACCCCAGATGAAGTTGTAAGTGGCATGTAGTTTTATTATACAGCTATGCTATTAATGATTATCTAAATTGCACTGGTAGACCCGGCTAGCAGCATTACATCTGAGACTGACGTTTGTTAGATTACGTTTGACTTCACCTTGTAGAGAAGAAATTGAAATCTGAACAACATTGATTAGCTTTCAGAATGTGGGATCTGAGGTTACCTTCAGAGGAAGCTGCATTGTGTTTGGCTGGTAACTTACTGTCCTTTACAGCAATGAAAGGCTATTACAGTGTTCCTTACTATTCATATGGCATTTCCTTACATATCTGTAACTGTAATTTGACCTTCTAGGCTCACATATTTCCCAGCTACCTTCTCCTTAGGGTGACTCCACCTTAATAATATTTATGTTTTCCATAAGGAGATCATCATCTTTCTCTCTCTTTCCTAATCTGTAGAGACATGATACATGTCATTGGTTCTATTTAACAGGTCTCTGGAATTAGGTAGGGTTGCTTTTCCTGTCAGCAAAAACGTGTGCACATGCATGTAAACTCACCAGGGTTGAAGTGAAGAGGCTTCAAACCTTTCATGAGGATAATGTAAATGCAACATTGCCTTCCAGTTGGGGAACACAAGGGCAACCTGATTCTTTCCCCTGGAAGGACATTCAGTATTTGTCTAAAACTTGACCTGGCTGGTGCAACAAGGAGCTATAAAAGTATTGGTGTGAATCTCTCTGGGGATTACCCAAGTGTTTTTTCTCACTTCCGTGTGTTGGCAAAATGTATTTTCTAGTAATGCTCTCTGGCTGTTACAGCCAGAGGGATTATTCAGCTCTGGTCTAGCCCAGCATCAGGCTTCCCAAATGACACGTAGGGTTGGCTTCATTTCACAGCACTGTGGAACAGTCCTGCTTTCCTGCGTGGTCAGCAAGAAGCAGTTTTCTCTGGGTACACCTACACACTGGCACTAATGAAGGAATTGCTAATGTACTTCTGATTTGCATAACATTTTTTGTTAGTCACAAACAGCGGATCACTGTCGTCTGTGTGTAACTCACGAGGAAAGCAGGCAAAAAAAACAGTTCATGTGCAAGTCCAAATTGAGTCACAGAAGCAAAACTGAAATTTTCTACCTCTTCTCTATACCATGCGACTAATTATCCACTATTCATTTAGTTAGTTCCTATATGGGCTATTGGAGCTCTTGATGTTTTAAAACATGGAGTAAAATTAAGGCTTTATCTTCACTGCAATGAAAATATAAACACGCTCCTGATGGTTTTGGTTTTTAACTTGCGTAGTGTTGTGCAGGACTCCAGGGGAGAAAAGTGATTGAGCATAGTCAGTTGTGCATAGGGTCTGTCCAAATTGAGGAGCTGTTACTTCAGTGCAAGGCAGAGTTTCACAGCAGATTGTGAGAGCATTTCCAACCAGTGCACTGCTGGGTTTAATGATCAGAGAAGAGCAGCTCAAGGCTGGGGGCTTGTCCATCCCATCTACTTTCTGAGAACTGTCTCTGGCCAAGTGTAGCCTTTCACTTCTGCATCACTGCTGAAATCTCAGAGGAAGTAAGTGGGATGATACGTTCTCACACCTATCATTCTGTCACCATGGGCTTCTCCTGCTGTTTGAGATACCAAGCTAATAAAGTGAGCTGTCTGACCATTTAACCGAGCGAGAAACTTAGCAAGTCATGCGTTCCCAGAAATGGAAATGCAAATCCTGTTTCTTTTACTGTATATTCATTCAAAGACATCAGTTTGGACTCTGCTACTATTAGAAGCATTGCAGAATAGTTTGTGGAAGCTGGGGAAATGATACTGTGTTTTTTGTGAGGGAGGAGGGGGAGAAAGGGAGTTAGTCTGATAATCGTATTACACTGTCTCGGCACTGTGCGATAGCTGTGATGTGAGGCTCACGGTCCATAAACATTGTTACTGAAAATATATACTTCTTTTAATAGCAACAACAGCATTAACAGATAGCAATTACCCTTCATTTTCAGGAACTATAAAGTCTCCATTAATTCAAGATTTATGTAGTTATAGCATTTAGCACAGGAATAACACCACAGAGAATTGGTTTATACACATGTAATGAGAGAGCTTATGGCATACTTTAGTGAACATTAACATAATAGAGTAATATAAACCATCAACAGTTCCACTTATTGTCTCTTACCTGCTTTAGCATCACTGTGAAAAGTGGCTAGCAGCTTAGTAATGTGCCCTGTTAAATGGTGTTCTACAGAAAGCCAAAAGTCAACTTGTGTAAAACAAGGGAATGAGTAATCTCTGCTCGTTACTTCAAAATGTTGCTCTCATTTTTTTAATAACAGTGTTCAAGATTGCATTGGGGAAAAAAGTCTGTTGCTTTCTTTAAAAGTAATTCAGTGTTCAAGTTCCTTCAGTCTTGGACTTCTGTCTGCTGTGTGCCAAATTGTGGGCTGCCAGCTTAATTACACAGCCCCGCTGTGGGAACCTCCAAATCAGGGGCTAGATATCAGGCGTTCCTTCATTTATGTGTTGCTAAGTGAGATGTACAAAAAATGACACTGTATTTCTAAGTTGAATCAGTGTTTCCTGTATATTTGTTCTGTAGTTTATGGGAGATTTTTAGCTATATGCAGATGGAAGAAAAGAGTTTTGAAGTCAGGCTTCTAAAACAGTGTTTTCCCACTACTTTCTGCACCAGCACAGTGAGTTTATTAGGCTCTACTTGCAGCGGTGTGAATTCAGGCTTGCTGTGCTGTCGTTTGCTGTGCTAATTTTTGAGTCCCAGTAGGTCCCTGGAAGCTTGCAACACTGCATGAGCAGTACAGATTTAGCCCTAGGAGAACACAGTAGGGCTGTGGTTGCTCCACCACAGGCTGGGTTCCCCTGCTGCTGCATGGAGGTGCTTATTTGAAAGTTTAACAAGGGGGAGATCAAGTCAGACTAGTGAGAGATGAGAGTTTACATCAGTACTTTCAGTGTTGGGAAGAAGAGGTAAGCTGTGAAAGAGTCAAAACATGGATAATGATAGTTTGCAATCCAGGAAGTGGGAAGCTGTGGAGGGAGCAAAGCCATGGACCAGGAAAATGATCTTGCAGCAGTTTTTTCCTTGGCGCAAGTACAACAGTTACATCTGCCATCACTGCAGGAGAGGGTAAAATGGTAAATGAAGGGTAGGAGTAGTGAAAGCTTGACCAAGAACTCAGTTGTATGCATGAACAGAGGATGCTCATTAGGTCATAAGGAAAGAGGATATACAGAACTTAAACATAGGTTGGATGTCAAGATGTTTGGAGTGGTTTGAGTCAAAGAGAGTGCTGAGAACTATGGGCTTGAGTGAGAGGTGGAAGTGATAAGAGTGGAAGCAATGAGGAGAGTAAACTCTGTGGAAGATGTGGGGGATGAAATTATCACTTCTGTTTCAGCTGTGTTAACCTTGAAAGGGTGTTTACAAGCCCACAGGAAAACTCATAGTTTAGGCAGCAGGAGAAGGGGATGTAATAATGAAATACAGGAGTCGCTGTAGTAGCAGCGGTCACTCTGTGTATGTGTTTGTGTAGGAGATTACCCAGAAATAACATAAAGCTGCATGACACCAGATGAAAAAGCTCAAAGAAGATGGTCTTAACAGTGCTCAGAATTACAGCAACGGTTGCAGAGGCAGGAACAGAGGAGACAGGAGCTGCTGAAGCCCAGAGAGGAAGGAGCTGTGTCATATAGCTGGTGAGATCCAGAGAAGGGAATTATGAAATACTTTGGAAATTGAGATGCAGTTCAGTGGGGGAGAGGAAGCCAAACTGCAGTGTCTGTTCCCAAAGATCCTACATCAATCCAAATTTCCATGTGTTTTGTCGCATCTTTACACTCCTGCTCTCATGGCCTCATTTGTCAATTCACCAGTACAACATCAGCATATTGTTTCATGATCTGGATTAAGCCTTCAGTCCCTGGACCTCACAGTGACACTCATTTGAAGTCCATGTGGGCCATAATTGCTGGAGGCTTCTTTGTCCCTGTGCCTCATATTTTATCCTACTGATGGAAAAAGTGGGTTCCATCTCTCTGTCATTTCTGTGAGGCTGGAAGTTTAGTTCCCACTTCAGGTAATTTGCTGTTTACTATTTTTGAAGCCTACCCAAGCCAAGGTCCACAAATTGGTTTTGTTCGTCTTTAAATTGTCCCTTTCTCTGAGAACTGAAACTTGGTACTTTTCCAGCAATCCCAATTCTTACTAGTTGCAGCAGAAGGGAAAGATCAAACATGGAATTGAACTGCAGGCTTTCACATGGCAGTATTTGCACTTCTGTTAGCATTACTCTTCAGTCTATGACAGTTTTCAGCTGTGACTAACAACTAGAAGCCTCCATTTGCCAGTTACTTCCCAGCTGGGTTTTCAGACAGTGTTTAAGTGGTCCTTTTACCATAGCATGCTCTTGCTTATGGAGAGCAACACTGAATGGAGTTGCAGAAGCACATGCCTGGCCTGTGTTGCAGGCTTAGCAGCATGCAGTAGTATAGCATGTACATGTGTGCATGCCCATAGATGCACAAAATTGGTGTTTCTTCTAAGGTTTCATTCTTACAGACTAAAACTCAAGTGATGGGGAGCAAGAATCAATGAGAAACCTGACTCCCATATAATAATAACTGCGTAAAGGTGGTTAGTTCTCTTAATGGACGAAAGTTCGACAGACTCCCATATAATAATAACTGCGTAAAGGTGGTTAGTTCTCTTAATGGACGAAAGTTCGACAGATGAGCTGCGTGTTGTTATTAAACAGATCTGCTTTTTAAACAACGTGAAAATATTGAATTTAGAATAACCTTGTAACCCTTGAAACATTCAGGTGCTATAAACAGGCAAACGTGATATTGTTGGCAGTACAGGAGGACAAAAATTCACTACTCAGTGAATTTCTTTTATGTCATCATTCTTCATAAGCAGTTTTTCAGGGAAATTGAATCCTGCAATCCCACTGAACACCCAGTTCACTCAGTTGCTCTTCAGGAAATGCCATATGGAGGAAAAGCTTGGCATGCCCTCAGTTTCCATTGTTCTACCCACCATGTGCATGGAGCAGATGCAGAGGTTCCCACTGAGACTTGAGGCAACTGAGTTAGGCCCTGTTTCCAGAGGGCAGGGAGCCCTCCTAGTTGTCCTTCCCAAGAAGAGAGTCTGCAACTCCAGGAAAAAGTATTAGTAATAATGGTCTTTCTTGATCTTTTTATTTAAGTCAAGCAAGAATGCAATAGAAAAGATTTCTCAGACTCAAAGATTCAGCACCAGTGTTCTCCCCTCCTACTGAGATTTTGTTTTTCTTCTATCCAGACAAAACCCTCCAATTTTAAGTGTGTTAGCCTGTATGTAACAAGCTGAATCATCACAGGCTATGGTGTCCATATTCATTCTGGAAAATGTAGGGAAAAAATTCAAAGCAAACAATGAGAAGAGCCTTCTGGTTTGCTGACAAAACTCCATCATTAACTCACATAAAATGACTGAAGAGATCTTATGGAGAGGTCTCGGGCAAGACAAGATAATACCAGTTCTGTTGCTCGCAGTTACGATGTCCCTAACTCTCTGCTTTCTCTGTTGTTTAACATCTCCCTGTTCCAGTTCCCGTTCATAAGCCTTTTCTTATCTTACCAGGGACCTTCTGAAGAAGCTCTTAAGATCTGAGGCAGTAGGGAAGAGAGCAGTCTTGTACAACTTCTACCCACATCAGTTGTAACGTAGTCATAAATCCAAAGGGCTACCTGTGCAATGGCAGTAAGTCCTTGGAAGATGATCAGATAGAACATAGCAGGCGGGTGATGGCAGTTGGCAGTTGAGTTAAGCAATTCTATTAATTACATTGAATGATTTCATTAACTATAAAGATGCCAAGAAGATGGGATTTTTGGAGAACACATACTCCAGTAGCTGCAATTGCAGGCCCTCATTTGGCTTGCAAGGTTTGTCATCACTGTATTCCAAAATTGTTTTACCAGGTTAAGTAAAACAGAAAAGCATAGTGTGCAGCACTGTGTGTTCTATGCAGGCATAAAGGATACAACTCGAGGATGGCCCAAGGGTCAGCTTTGGGGTTTGTAGCATTCCAACAATTCTTGCTTCTGGGTCCAATTTGCAGTAAAATCCAGACTAACTTTTACTGCAGGAGCTTTCCAGATATGTATGAGGCAGCAATAGCATTTGCATCAGTAGTAAAGACTGGAAGTAATGTCTGCCTGACCTTGCTTAGGAATTCACTGTTATCCGAAATACCATGATTGAAATGGGTATTCCTTTGCCTAAGTGAGTATCCTAGCACTTATCAGCTGCGGTTTTCACTTATCAGCTGCTTATCAACTGCTTTTGTCTACAAAATCAGTAAGGGGCTTGCCGTGGTACCCTGAGTCAGAGGAGAAGTTTCATGTGATGCTGCCCAGCCCTTGCTGTACACCCTCAGGGGACAGAGTCCCCCAGAGTCAGAGTCCTGGCTTTCCACATAAACAAACCAAGTGAGGTACTTCTCAAACAGAGAAAGCTCAAAGCAAGAGAGATCAAAATAACTGTGTAAATAAGTCTCCCTCCTCTCCCTGCAGGGTTACCCCTTGTTTCTAGTGCTGGCTCTGGTACAGACACACTGGCTCCATGCAGTTCTTCCCTGGCAGCAAGGAAAAGTCTTTGTCTTTCATTCACCTGTGAACCTTCAGCTCTGGGTCTGCTCAGGGTTGAGCCAGGCATTTTTTTGTGATGTAGGCTGGCCTCCTCCCATGTCTCCCACTCCCTGTGCAAGATGATGAGTGTGGGCAGAATGAGTGCAGGTTAAAGCAAAGATAGACTCTGTGTTTTGGGCTCTGTGGTACACACCATTGCACACTCCCATCAGCACTGTGTCCAGAGCGTCATTAGCATCAGCAGTTCTGCTTGATCCTCTCCACTGGTGCCCAGTCTTCCACTGTTTGATAGGTCAGATTGAAACATCTCACACACACACACGCACGCGCCTTTGGTTTCCGAAGCATACAGCCTGACTTACAGCCTCTATTTCCTTGGCCTTTCACACACCTGTGTCAAAATGAGTTGGAGAACTTTGCCTAAATCTGTGGCAGCAGCTGACTTAATTTGTGGTTTACTACTCCTGACAGTTTATTGGGGAAGCAAAGCGCGCCTTCATCTCCAATAATAAACAGCCCACCCGCCGACACTTTGACAGACTTAATGGGTTTTTTATACAAAAATGGACAGACTTAATGTTTCGACTGTAGCGATCATCTGTCCTGATCTCCTTAATGAAATTAGATTAAGTGCACCTGGGAAAATGCTGAGACGGCACATTGCCTTCATCACCTTCCTTAATTTAAAACCAATTTGCGGCGAAAATATCCTCTGAAGCTGAGGGAGGCAGAGAGAAGGGGATTTTAAAATCTATCTGGATAGCTACTGGCAGTTTTAATTCCTTTCCCTGCTGGCAATGTGAAATATTAACAGTCGTAAGAACCGAGAGTTTAAAGACTTACTAACCTCTCTGCCTTTCTTAGGGGAAAAAGAAACAAAACAGAATCTTTACCACCAAGACCACATACAGGGGCAAAGTCTGGGACATGCTGGGGCTCAGAGGTGGGGCTGGGCAGGGAAGATCTGGCTGAAATATGGGAGTTTCTTCTTCCAGGATCTAGGTCATATTTTCCTAAAATGCATTGTAACCACTAGCTGTTGATGACATTTGCTGTCTTCTGATACCTTGATAATGATTCAGTTGTGCAGAAAACCAGTAATTTGACCACGTAGCTGTGAAATCAGCTGCATTAGGTACCATCTAAGGTAACCAGAAATCGATTACAAATGTTCCTTGGGCTCATTCTGAAGAGAGCAAGAAACATAGCTTTTTAATTAAAAAGAAAATGTTGCAAATAATAACCAGAACTTGTTTTTCCATGAAGGATGATTACTGTTCGCTCACTCTGAACCCATTGATGAAAAACACACTAATGCTTAGCTCAAGGTCTGCCACTGGTGGGGGTGGTGAAAGAGCAGAGTGATCTCTGATAGGCCTGAAAGTCTCTTTATAGCAGGGTTTTAAATGTTTGCAGCCTTTGTCACTTGGACTATTGTAGTCCAGGCTCAGTAGTGCGGTTGATTTATCCATCTCCTGGAACAGAAGTACTTATAGCAGAGACGGGCAGTAACTGCTGCTTGGAGATGCTTTTCTTCATTTGCTTAGAGTCAGTTTTGCTCTTAGTGCAAGCTTTCATAGCCCAGGTTCTGCAGAGATGTCCCCATTGCATCTGGCCCCTGTCAGGAGCGCCTGGAACCAGCACTGAAAAGGTAAAGCAGTGTTCTAGAAATGTCTTGCAGCAGGCATGGATTTTGTCGTGGTACTCAGTGCACACTCACTCATACTCCTTCAGCTATGAGCAGTCATCACTACGATCATCAGTCCTGGTAACCTTTGAAGAAAATGTAATTCAGAATCACCACGATGAAAGTCCCAGTTAAATTATATTTATTAATGAAGAAGTGCCCCTCACCCTAATCAAAGTTAGCAGTATCTGTGGATGCTCAGTGCATCTCAAAGTGTGCTCAGCCATCTTCATTCACTTGACTGGTCCTGTTGCTGGGACTCCTTATGTAAGTGGGAGTTTGCATGAGCAGCCCAATTGCTGTCAATGAATAATTTAAATGATTTAAGCCTCAGACATGCTGCTTAATAATGAGAGAAATCAGCCCCATATGTCCTTGTCCATAAATACTAGAAGATAGGGACAAGTCACTTTTAAATGGGATTCATTTATTTTTAAATGGAATCATGATAAGTGTTTTAAAGGTGATCAGGCTTGTGTAGCTATTATGAATAATATAAATATAAAAGAACATTAGCGTAAAATTGAAAGGGATCCCATTTATGTATAAACTGAGTTAAGGGTATCGTGTGAGGATAAAAGTGTAGAGTAACCTTTGATAACCAGCGGTGATTTCAAAGTGTCTGTTCTTTTTATTAATCACCACAAAGGTGGCTGAAGTGACCAATGTGTTATACATGCCACTATGTATTATGGACACTCAGATCCTGATTACTCAGTGACTGCAGTCACTTTCTCCCTCTGTAAATCCTTTGATAACCTCACCCTACCAAGAGGAGGTGAAGTTTAAGTAGAATTTCTTGTATTGTGGTTATCCAGCTTGTCACCTTAAAAAGATATTGTATATCCCACCAAAAAAGTCTCCCTCCCATCCTTGTCCATTTTTAGTCTGCCCTTTTTTGTGAAATATGAGTTTCTTCTCCTGCTTTTCCAGATCCTGCACCGTGCTTCTTTTTCCCATCTCTCTTTTTATCTGATGGCATCACTTGCACCTCCTCTGCTTTGCCGATGCTATGGCCTCTGGGCTGTGAGCCCACAGTCTGTCATGGGTGGTTTCTCCAGGAGATAGGCTGTGTACAAGGACTAAGCTGTAGTTTCTTCCCTACAAAGCCTACCAAATGTTACGTATAGGATGGTGCGCATGAAGCGGTAGCTTGTATTTAGTGCAAACGTTAACATTTAGGATCTGTAAGACAGAGAGTGTGTCCTCCTATGGAGGAGATGACCTAGCATTTCATGATCATTCCTGGAGTACAACTAGCACACAGAAGTTATTTGTGAGGATGTTTTATCCAAAATCTGTTAGGAAATTGAATAAACACCATTATCAGTATTTTCCACTGAAGAAACAGGCTCAGATAAAATGTGACTTACCTGTGGTCCTGTGGTGAATCAGTCAGAAGTGTTGCAGGACACAAATCCTGGTGTCTTGTTCTGTGCTCTAACCCCTCTCCATGCAGGTCTGGATGGCAGATTGTGCTGTCTCAGCCAACACTAACCATTGGATGTTTGCCTTCTACACCCTGTCTCCACTGGTGATAGACAGTTCCTGAAAAAATAATTACCTTTAGCTGAACTGGAATATGTTTTCATTTTGCTTCGTTAGGAAGTCGTAAAGCTTTATATATTACATTGGAAATCTTATTCTGAGGCATTGGAGCCTGTTTTCAAAACTTCACAGGAGAAGTGTCTTTTAAGGTGGTGGAGTATCAAGATGTTTTTTGGATGACTGTTTCCTTTGAACTCTTTAACACACAGAGATCATTTGTACAACTGTAACAAATTAAAAGGTGGCTCCAGGGAGGAAGAACAGGGTTGGAAGAAGTGACAGCAGCAACAGCTTCTTGGTGTGCATTTCTGTGTTTAGTCAAAACAGTCAGAGAATCATGGAATTGCTTAGGTTGGAAAAGATCTTTCAGATCATCAAGTCCACCCCTTAATCCAGCGCTGCCAAGTCCACCACTGAACCGTATTCCTGAGCACCACATCTACACATCTTTTGAATGCCTCCAGGGACGATCAACCAATTCTCTGGGCAGCCCTTTTGATGAAGAAATTTTTCCAAATATCCAGTCTAAACCTCCTCTGGCACAACTTGAGGCCATTTCCTGTTGCCCTATTACTTGTTACTTGGGAGAAGGGACACAACCCCCTTTCAGGTAGTTGTAGCGAGCTATAAGGTCCCCTCTGAACCTCCTTTTCTGCAGGCTAAATAATCCCATTTCCCTCAGCCGTTCCTCGTAAGACTTACTCTCCAGATCCTTCACCAGCTTCGTTGCTCTTCTTTGGACACACTTCAGCACCTCAATGTCTCTCTTGTAGTGAGGGGCCCAGAACCGAACAGAATATTCAAGGTGCGGCCTCACCAGTGCTGAGTACAGGGGGATGATCACTGCCCTGGTCCTGCTGGCCACACTATTGCTGATACAGGCCAGGGTGCACAGGTAGTAGCGGGGTACCTGTGCCAGTGGAGGCTGGAGGAGAAGCACTCTTTCTTCCTTCTATTCAGGATAATGACTGAATAGGGCTAAAGTCTGATTATGTACCTAAGTCTCCTCTGCATTGGTTTAAATACATGCTGAAGTGCTGTGGAACAGGGAGTTAAATGTGCCCCAGTGGCCTGCTAAAACAAGACCTCTGTTTTCACTCATTCCTAAACTTACAAAGCCTACAGGCATTAGGAGCATGCTTGGAGTCGGGGATGTAGTGGCAGAAGCAACTGTTTCTTGTGGCTGGCTGCTGAAACTCGCTGTTCTGGGACCTTCAGTTGTGGCTGTGTCTCAGGCTTGTACCTTAGGCAAAATTCCCATTCATCGTGCCACTGCAAAGAGAAACATTTGGGGGGCAAAATAACTGCAGCGAGGATCAGATAATGCAGTTCAAGTCCGTGGCCTAACTCCTCTCATGAAGTTGTTTAAAACATTATTTTCTCATTATCCTTTGTGAGCTGAGCTTCAGAGCTCTCCATTAAAATAACAGCAGTGACTTGAATTAATTGCTTAGAAAACATTTCTTCTCTCAGCCATGTTCCACAACAAAACCTGGGGAAGCCAAGAAAAATGCTGGCCCAAATTGAGAAGAAGTTTTGTTTAGAGGCCTGAAGCCTACATGTTGCTGTGCAGACAAATCCACACATCCATGGCTCTGTTGGAAGTGCTTTGGTTTTACAGGAGGAGAAGCCAGGCAGGCTGCAGGGCTCAGAAACAGTTGCTCGCCAGATTCTGATTTATTTGACAGCCTCCATAATAAAGTAACTATTTGTCTAACTCTTCCTGATTAGTCTGAAGAGGTCTGCCAATCTGGAGAGGATTGACTAGGCAGGAAACCACTGGTATTTTGGCTTTTTGGGCTTTTTGGGTTTTAGGTTTTTTTTCTTTCAGGGTTGTGATATTATTTGCAATAATTTCTCCTTTATTAAGTTTGGCATTTCAAAATAATTCACTGCTGCAATGTGAACATTTTCCACATCAACAATAAGTCTATTACGGAGAAATTTACAAAACCAAAATGACTTCATATTGCTTGCAGATGTATTCTGTAAAAATAATTGTTTTTCACTAGATTTTAATGTTTCTAGGCCTTTGTAAACATAATGCCTAAATACTTTTATTCAATAAACGAGACCCGTTCAGTAATTGCTTGCACATTTGAAGTCCAGTAAATAAGGACCAGATTTTGACCAAATCTGTGTATCATTTAAGCTGTTTAGGTCACAGCCCTAGGGCGGAAAAGAACTGGTGAGAAACTTGTGTTTTCAGAAGTGGAGAACTGTGACTTCAGAAACCAAGACAAATAAGCCCCATTTCTCTTTAATTAGTGGATTCCTGCTTATGGGCCGGGCTTTCTTTATTCTTGGTTCAGTAAGGCTTGGAATTCAAAGGAGGCTGGAGCATTCTGTTCTCTGGACTTTCTTTATAGTCTGGGGGTACCAAAGTCCTTCAGGCTCCATCGGAAATCCCATCACACAAACCCATATTTTTTCCTTGAATGCATTGTTTTCAGGTTGGAAACACCATTGTGCATAGATGGAGCAAATACACACGCACATGTGGAAGGGAGGTTGTGGTTGATGTCATTCACTGCGTGCCATGTTTTTATGTGTATTAGGTTTAGTATGTACTAATTTTTAAGAGCCAGCAGTACGGGAGACCTGGTTGAAGCCAGAACCACTCTAGTAAGCATCTTGTGGTCTCAGACTTGGGCAAAATGTCAACTTAAAACAAAAAAAGCAGTGCATGAATAATTGGATATTGCTTGTCATGCAAGAAAAACAACTTACAAAGCAAAGTAGAATCCAGAAATAAAATTGAAACAAAAACAAAAACAAACAAATACCACATGTATTGTAATTCCTGTGCAAGACAAGTTTCGGGGAGTCCTTAAATCAACCGGTTTTGTCTGCATTGATGAGCTCTCATCAGGCCTGATGAAAGTTAATACTAAGTGAATTATTCACTGTGGTGGTTTGTTTTCCTCTACAGATGTTTTGCAAGGCACAGAGACCTTTTAATGGAATCGAGGAGGGCAAAATACCTCAGACAGGGTGGTTCAAAAGATAATGTGTAGTTTTTCCTTGGACTTCGTTACCTTCTGTTCTCCAGACACTGTATTCTCATGTGTGAAACTCTGGCGTGTTCAGAGGCAGTAATAAAACTCTGTTTAATATGACCATGACTTCATCTTGTATCAGCAAGAATGCACCTCACTTCCCTTTAGGCCATCATGGTCTTTTAACACAGAAGTATATGTAAATAGTGGCAAAGAAGCCTTTTGATTTGATGGAGAAGTTGGGTGCAGGAAATGAGCAGTCGTCTCTCGCGGCGCTGGGAGTGCAGGAGACAAAGCGGGTCACACTGACCCTGTTCCAGGTGACAAGTCATGAAAAGCAAATCCTTAGAACAAAAGGGCTTCATATGTGTCAGTCCTTAATCTTTGGCTCGTGTGTGTGACTGTGCTTCCCTGCGATCACAGGTCAGCCTCAGCCAGCTGACTCCATGTCTAATTCCTTCTCTTTTCCCCCTTTCCTATCCCAAGAGCAACAACCTTCAAACCCTGTAGAGCTTTGCAGCAGGTTCTGCACATGATTAAATCATTCTGGGTAATCCTTACCCGGTGCCTTTCATACAGTGGTGGAGGGATAGCAGTGAAGCTGCCACTGTGATTTGGTTACTGGGGTTCCTGTGCAAATCAGCCTCTCACAGTGGCAGCTGTGATGTTTCTAGGGCTTTGAGAAGCTTTACACAGGGAAGAGCCATTCCCTGTAGCAGCTGCCTCTGCCTGCACAGGATGAAGGAGACATGCAACAGGAACATGGCTTTGGGCTCCATACTTGGCTGGTGCCTGTGGCTTGAATGATGTCCAGCTTGTAGCAGACCGTGTGTCCAGTAGCATTACCAGGCACAGAGGAGGTGGACAGTAGTTTCTTGCTTCTGTTGGAGCCACCTGAGATGGGTTTTCTCATAGGAAGAGGTTTGTACACTTCTTTGACCCAGGCAAAGGTTGGAAGAGGGACATTAAGACACAGCAAGGTGAAAGGTGTAAAATTACACAATTAGAAATAATTGCAGACCCAAAGGTGTGTTCTCACTTGTGTTCAGTTAGAAGAGAGGAGTGTAAAACCAAGCAGGCTTAGTCAGAAGCATGACAAAATCTCTGTGTGAGTTAATACAAGCACTATGGCTTTTCCTCTACTTGTAGGTGATCAAAGGCTTTAGCTAATGAAACAAGCCTCTTACATTTTGCACAGCTTTGTATTTCGCATAGGCAAGTGTGTCTATTCAAAGTGAACCCTGCCTTGGATACCTGTTTCTCACTAATACAGCAGAATTTCCTGGTTTGCAGGCTTCACTGGGGTATTAAGCAGAACTGATTACTGATTTACTTACGTGGCACCAGAAAAGCCCAGAGTGTTTTGGGAAGCACAGGCTGACAAAGTGTCTGTCCCTCAGAATTTTGGCTCCTGCACAGATTTTTATGGGCTTTGTTGCCTAACAGTGCCTCAAAAAGTAAGAAGAAGCTGATTGTTTTAGTGAGCAATCTAGCCTTGAGCTCTTGCCTCATGAACCTCTAGACAGGCTACTGTGACCCTTTGCTTTTAGAAACTCCCTTACTGGTTTGGGATGGTATTTACCATTTTGACATGGTCTTAGGTGTGCCCATCTCTACGCCTTCTCCTGTGCCCTAGCTTTTGGGTGTTATTTTATCAAGCACTCTGTCATAGCATAGTGTGAACAACATTGAAGAGAAGGAAAGAAAGGGTGTTTAGGAGTGACCGTTGAGCATCAAGAACTGCAGGTTTCTTCAGGAGTCTGCAGGGCCTATAGTGTTTTTCAGAGCAGGAGAAGGATAAGAAGTGGGTTTTTACTTCAGGAAAGCCAGTGGCATACCAAAGCCTTTCTTTCTCACTAGGTAGTCTCTCCAGAGAATTATATATGCTGAGCATTGCCATGATACTCTTTATTATGTCTCTCAGCACACACTATCACTGCTGAAAGCACTTCCATTACCTTGTTATCTAATCTCTGTCATCAGAAGTCAGTGGATACAGGCCAGGGTCCTCCTTTGGCATACTTCCAGGCAAAAGCCCCACGCTCCTTGAAAGAGCCTGTTTCAAATGGAACGTAAACTGGGATTTACCTCACACATTGGCTAGGAATCCAAGTTCTTCTAAGTTTCGTTTGAGGGTCTATTTGCAGATTCCTGAACCCTTGTTGCAGAAGAGGCTGTGGATTAGATGTTTTGATAGTCAGTCTTGCTACTTTGACATTGATTTCCAAAGAAAGCTCTGGTTTATGATGCTGGAAATCATGCCAGTAGTATTTGCTGTGTCAAAGGCCCCAGGAGCTCTGGCTAAGGACCATGTCCACACGTACCTCATGAAAAGGCTGCCCCCACTCTAGGGAGTTCATATTCCAAGGGAAAAGGAAGAGAGAGTATGCATGGGCTCTAAAGGGGTCCCATAAGCCAACATGGTAAGCAGTGGCCTCATCATACCCGAGAGGCCTCACTGCCATCAGGGTATTGCCATAAAGGAAAGTCTTGAGGAGAATAGTGAGGCAGGTCTGCAGATGTCAGTAGGAAGCTCCTCCCAGGTGCGAGGAGAAGCCCGGAACAAAGCATGGCCCAAGAAGTGGATGCGGGAGACTGATCTCAACCTGTTCTTTGCGGTTGGGGGTGTAATTGCTCTCCAAACGACTGGAAAATGATGAGAGAAAGGGAGGTGCAAAGGAGATGCAATGTTTTGTGCAGTAGCTGTGTTTTGTAATAACCTCTGTTATTAGAGGAACAGAGGTTTGCATCATAAGAAAACACCCAGTTGATAGGCTATCCCATAGTCTGACATGACATAAATGCATGGAGTAAGGTCACATCAGAATAATTGGATTACCTGATAAATAGCTGGTGGTCGGTCTGTTACAGGCAGGGAAGGCTTGCAGAGCACTCCCATTTCTTTAACTGCTGCTTTAGCCTGCTGGTAGGGATGGGAAGGTATTGGGAAATGACATTTACAATAGCAGGTTCAGAGATATTGCTCATGAGTCAGTGTTTCAGTGCATCCTCTGCTCCAGTCTGTGTCATGCAGTGAGGGGATTTTTGTGAGGATTTTGTCTGCCCCTATGATTTATTCCTAGTGTTCTTCTGTAGCTGCCAAGGTAAGGTAGGGGATGGTTTTGTCTCAGTGTGGTTTTGTAAGTCTAAGTTCAGTCTTATTTTCTAAAGGCAAGATGACTATGGAAAATCTTGTCCCATCTCAGCACTATTTTTCCCTTGAAATGGCATTTGTCTCTGTCATGTGCAGAGACTTCATTCTCTGCCAGAAGCTTCTTTACTGACAATCTCTACTGTCATCCTGGATACACAACTTGTCCTTGTTTATATGGGCTGATCTTGAGAGGTGTGTTTTCTTCATTCTCAAAATCACAAAACATAGAGGTCTTTCCCACACTCCTGTAAACAGGGCAGGAAGGGAAGCCAAATGTTAAGGTTGTCTTACATTTGGTACATGAGGCTTTGCTTTATTGCACTTACAGTCTGGCCAGACTTTGTCGCTGAGAATCTCTTTACTGAGAATCTTTCTTCAGACTGAATAATTTGTGTGGATTTCAGCTGAAACACTTCAGCACAGGATGTTCATCCACTTACATCTCCTCCTTGCTGCCAGCAAAGTTCTGGAGCAGAGAAGATGGTAGATGGCAAATGCACATCCCGTTTACACTTACAGCTTTTCCTGTTGGCACTCCTCAGCGGGGAGGAAGATGGCAGATGCTCATGGCGGAGGTGTGGGCCTGATGTGCTGATAGGGGAACCAGAGCCTGTGATGGGGTTGCTGAGGAAACGGAGGTGCCAGTTTTGAAAACAAAAAGAGGTTTACTGCATAACTAAAATGTGCATGCAAAGAAAAGCTACCTTCAGATTGTGTGGATAACCCTCAGTATTTTTTCCCCCAAATTTTTTAAGTGCTTTACTTTGTGTCTTTAAGCATTTTTTTTTTTTTCATGCCTGGTTATATGGCGCTCAAAATGGGTGAGACTATCTGAAAAGTGTTGAATTTTGTGTGAGCCAAAGAACCGTCCTAAAGTGAGAAGAAAGTGTTTATCAAATTCTCGTGTATGTTTTAGGGTGCAAACAGATGTTCTCTGCGTGAAACTTGGATAGAAGCACAGTTTAGCAAAGCCTTCTCTCCACTTTTGCTGCTGCTTTTAGGGATGTATCAGCTTTTCAGAGCTCATGTTCTGCAGATCATACAAGCCATTGTTTTTTTCCTAATGAGGTTTGCCAAGCTTGTCCCTGATTGTAAACCTTTATTTCCTGTCATTTAAACAAGCGATGCATTTCAGAAGTGACTCAGTTCCTTAAAATAAAGATGTATTTCTGCTAGCTGACTAAATGGGAGCCTGGTTTATCTACGCTGCTGCCTTGCCCAAAGCCTACTTCATAGCCCATAATGCTGCATTCAGTTCTCTCAACTTTTCCCTAAATACTTCTACAATCTCTTTCAAGTACAACCTGAATCTGAAGAAAATGCTTGGATAGGTTTTCAAACCTCTGATATTTGAGTGCGGTGGAAAAAAGGAAAGCAGGTTTTTCTAGGCCTGATGCTGCTTTCCAGAAGAGCAGGTGGTGTGTCTGAGGTGATCCCTGGCTTTGTGTCTACCAGGGTACTTAGAAAAACTAACGCAAGTCTTCTAAAATGAAAAGCCAAGTAAAAGCATGTCCACATGGAGGTTGCCTTTTGAGCATAAGTGGCATTTAATAACTGAACTAGACTATAAAGATCTGAAGCTGTTTTGTGTTGTAGAACTGTTTGAACTAATCTGCCTGTCTTTAAACCTTGCCTTCTCTTACCTTTCTTTACTGTTCCTCTATTTTGGGTATCATAATACTAGTCTGCAGCTCAGAAAGCTCTGCCTGTTGCCTCTAGTTAACATTCTTCTTCTGTCAAACCCGTCTAACTTGCTGTCTGATAACCCATTAAGCATTGTTTATAATTAGCAAGCAAACAACTGGTTTGCAATGCAAGGATTTAAAACCAAAATAAAACATTCAGCTTCTGGAAAGTACAGGTTAAATTATTTATAGTACTACTTGTAAGCTTCTTGACTATATTTATGGAAAGCAGCAAAGGTTTGTAACTGGCAGGCTCCTTATCTTGTACCATCGTGTCTTCGGTAGGTAGCGAGAAAGAAGATGGTGGTTCCTTCTTTTGAAAAAGCCTGAATTGGGCAGATTACTGACTAGAACAAAGAGTTCATCAGATACTTGTGGTCAGCCAGAGATTTGCGCAGGCCTCAGACACCTGCATAAGAGTTGCAAAACCTGTTGTTGGAATGAATGATATGCAGGGACTCTACCAAAACTCTCCTTAGATTTCAGCATAAGTGAAAACAAATGTTCTGCTGTAAATATCCCCCGGGTGAATACGTTTATTCTCTTCACAGCTTTGAAACAGGCTTCAGGCTAGAGAGGCTCCCTGGAGAGGGAATTTAGCACTCTGAGCCAAAGGTCAGGGTCAGGTCACTCTGCTCCATTTGAAATTTGGCACCTAGGTACATATGGCAACTGCATCATCCCAGGGGCTAATTTGCCAAATCAGATTGCATCCTCTTTCATTGCTCTGTGCCAAGCTCTTCTGTCAGTCTTCCCCCTGCAAAGCTGAATGCCGAACATCCAAGACCTGCTTCTAATACCAGCCACTTCCAGCAGCTGAGCTCTCCTGGAAGAAAACCAGAGCACACCTACCTGATAATAAGAGCGACATTTACATAGTGGGTTTGATTTCAAAACTTTATTAAGCATCAAAGGGAAAGTTGTGCTTGACCCCTGGAGGCATTTACAAGGAACTCTCTTCCTTGCTAATACACAAGCTCAGTGGGATGAGTGGATGGAAACTGTAGTCTCCATAGAAGCTAGTACAGACCCTGACTTGCAGCCTCTCCAGGGAAGCCCATGCCTCTCAGGAGTTTCCTGAGAGCTTATAATCAAAGCACAGATGCATGAGAGAAGGAAGCAGAGACATAGGAGAAGGTAAATGGTAAGAAAAGAGGTATCTAAGTATGCTTGTTTAGCTGAGTGCAGAATCCACGATGCTCTCAGCGTTACCACGCTTGAGGCAGTGAGGTTATTACAAAGCCCCATGCAGGATGCCATGGTTACCTTGACACTACAGGTTGTAGCAGCTTAATTAAGTTGGTCTAGGGTAGGAAGAGATTGCCAAAAACCCATGCAACACATACAGTTGAGCTGAGAAAGTGATTTTTTTCCAGTGCAGCTTTGCTTTGGTGGGTTTGGCTGCTGGATGAGTTGCATGCAGTGTTTTGCTGTTGCTGATATTGACACACATACATTGTTAATGGCTCCTAAACCTAGATGTCTTTTCTTAGAGGTGGAAAAAATGAGGCACAGACATTAAACAATGAAACAACTGCAGCATATTTCTGCCAGCAATTATACTGGGATTTGGGATGTTTTTATTCCTGCTCCTGTACCCACGCAGCTATAAAAGGTGTCGCTGTTGTGACAGTCTGGATGCACTCACTTTTACAAGGGTTGGGGCAGGGAGGGAGGCTGCAGGGGAAGACAGAGGAAATGCTGAGATAGAGAGGGAAACCTGGGAGAACCCAGAAGGTGCTGGAGGCTTCAGCTTGCTTCAATTAGTGGAAGTCAGCGTGCACCTCCTTCCCTCGCTGCCTACCTTTGATCTTCCTTAAAGGTGTAATGCTAGAAACAGATTTAATCACAATACAAAATACCTGGGAAATGCAATCTGTAGCTTTTAACGATTCTTCTCCAAAAAGGGCCTTGGAGATTTTAGCTTTTCTTTTCTTGTGGCTTCAGAGATAGACATGTTCATATAACCCTGCTGTTTTATCATTCGTATCAGTAACGTGCTCACTGCAAAGATCCAGCATTTCCTGATACAGAATCTGTGCCTAAAAACTGCAGCTCTGAGGGTTTTCAATTACGATGGTTGTTTTCCCGGCAGAGGCTGGGCTGGGCAGTAGTTCTGGGTAGTGTGTTCCTTGCCCCATAATGGTGCACCCACCCTTTGCCCTCTGTTTCTGCTGAGCAGTCAGCTGGCTGATTTGTAATGCTCTCCTCTGCCTGCAATCTTTTTTTCCCTCTCCCTTTTCTCATTTTTTACCATGACAAAAGGTTCATGTGCTTAACCTTTAGAAGCATTCCTGTTGGTCTCTGTTCCCCTTGCCAAGACGATGGGGATGTTTCTGAGTAATGAAGTCTGGGAGTGGGGTGGGACTTCAGACCAGAAGGTTGTGTTTATCTGCTGTGGCATTCTCACCACAGTCATGCAGCTGGGATGAAAGATAATCTTGTATCTCAAGTGAGTGAAGCCTCCTAACAGGAGAAATACCTCTCAAAAGAGCAGCTCTCTGAATACCCATTATTATTATGCTACGTCCAAAAGTCAGTGAGGAATTTTTAGCCTGTCAAGCTACTGAGAGTAAATGTGGGCCATGTTTTACCCTAATTCAGTAGAATAAAACCCAGGCCAAGATGTTTTGTAAAAATTAGTCTTTGATCTTGCCTAATGCGCAGCCTGTGTTAGTGGTCACAGCTGTCCAACTCTCTCAGCCTGTTTCTGTTCTGCCTGATGCCATTTTTACATTGGTGCAGTTTCAGTGGCGTCAGTGTCGCAGTTCCAGATTCATACCAGCCATTTGTTAAACCCCAAATGCTTTAAAATCATGAGTCAGGCTCCAGAAAATAATGTGCTTGTTCTTCAAAATCATCATTCAGAACCAACACATTGTATTAGGGGAAGGGTTTTAATCTGCCTTTCAATGTTCCTGCTGATGGTCTTTTCAGGCTCTTTTAATGTATCTAAAAGGTCTGGAAGGTTAGTCCGCAGTTGCCAGTGGAAGCTGTGACTCCTTGAGCACGGGACTCCTTTAAAACTTAATCTGGGAACTTCTGAAGCACAAAGTTTCTCACATATTCTTGCTGTTTGTCTGGGCAGCACTTGGAGGGAAGTCTCTTTCCTGGCCCAGGCTCTGAGCACCTACATGTATTTAAGATGCGATAATTATCAACACAATCAACAACCATCATTTTAATCAGCATAATCATCAATATAACAGTCATCAATACTTCATATTAAAATCCTGAGTGCTCTCATCATTGCATCTCAGTGAGAACAGGGTGCCATTGATTCACCCCTTTGTTGACTCTTTTTTATCTAAGTCTGTAGGTAGATGTCATGGTTTAAGCCTCTCAGCCACACGATTTTGCTCACTCACTCCCCCCTCTTTCTTCCCCCCTGCTCCCGGAGGGATGAGAAGGAGAATCAACAGAATGCAACTCCCACAGGTTGATATAAGACCAGTTTAGTAACTAAGGTATAACACAAACCGCTACTGACACTGCCAATAATAAAAATGACAAAGCAAACACAAGGAAAGAGAATACAACTGCTCACCACCCGATACCAAGCCTAACCCTTCTGAGGTTTTTTTCATCCTGTGCATGATGTGCTGTGGTATGGAATGCCTCTTTGGTCAGTTTTGGGTCAGGCGTCCTGTCTCTGCTTCCTCCTGGCCTCCCTCCTCCCTGGCAGAGCATCAGACTCAGAAAGCATTGGTCAGACAAAACATTACCAAGCAGTAACTAAAAACACTGGTGTTTTCAGTGCAGTTCCCAGCCCAAAATCAAAAACACAGCACTGCACCAGCTACCAAGAAGGAGAAAAATGACTGCTACTGCTGAACCCATGACAATAGAACCCAAAACTTCCTACCCTAAGTGAGTTTGGGTTTAGCTTGAAACAGCAGTACCAAGAAGGTAGGCAAGTGTTGGAGCTCGCTATTTTATACTCATGGTTGGATTAGTTAAATTGCTCTGCAGGAAAGCCTGTGTATGCATGCGCTTGTACAGATCTGAACAGTGCTCCTCATATACATGTAGGAACCCCTCCAGCTACTCCATTGATTATGGTTTTGTCTTTCTGTTGCCCATGCCTGTGCTTTTTATCATTTATTTAGAAAGTTAATGAAAACAAGCTTAGTACAAGGAAAAGCATCCAGCAGAGCAGCTATCAATGCTGCAGAAGTTTATTCTTGCCTGCTTATAATTAATGCCTCTTCCAGCAGAGAGAGACTTCATGTGGCAAAGCCAGCCAGCATATGCATCAGGCTGCTGGAACAGTGATTATTGATAATGGCTGGGAGGGAAGGCTGCCTTAGGTGAAGAGAAGCCAGCATGTCTTACCTTGGAGCAAGGGAAGTGTGAAAGCTGTCATTTGATTGAAGATGGTTTCAGAAATTACTGTTTTCTCTTCACCTTCCTCTGACACATCCACACCAGCAGCTCCAAGTGGTGTCAGCACTGTTCTGTGGCTGCTCTGAAAGACTTCAGATGTATTAAAAGTCCAGCCTGGCATGCCTATGCACAAAGGCCACCCTTTGTGAGCAAAACAGCAAACAAATGTGTTTTAGAAATGAAAGGTGAACCAAATGTGGTATTTCTGCTCAGCGTAAATCGTGGGCTATGTGAACATGGAGTAAATATGCATTGAGCCTAATGAGGGCAGTTGTAAACTAAGCAGAGGAGTGATGGGGTGATCTCCACTGAGGTGGTCATGAAGATCTACTGGAGTAAACATGGTGGGATTTGTACTGGTCCATAGCACAGGACTCACTGCGAACTCCTGCAGGTCTTGGCCTTGGGCTTTGGAGACACTGCCCACAATGTAATTGCCTTCAGCCCAACTCAGGATGGGATTTTTCTGCTGTGGGATTTCAGAATTCCTGAGTAGTTGGTGAGTCAATAATCCAGAAATTAATTGCTTCATGCAACTGCACTAATAGTAGATATTCTCTTACCCCATTTCATATTTTATACAAACTGCCTGCTCAACATCTGCAACTAGAATGGGCAAGATGAAAGAACTGCATGCATTCCCTCACTGAGCATGCTTCTCTGACATCAGGGATGGGAACTCAGTTTAGTGCTGTACCACGGACATAAATTGTATCAACAGCAACTGAAGTTGCTGGAAAACTTTTTGTGCAATAACTGAGAGCACTGGTTGATCATGATGAAGAGAAGGGGTATTGAGAGGACAGTTTTTCAGGTTAGGAGTTATGCTTTTCTCACAGAAAGTCGTATTTCAGTTGATACCTACCTGGTTACTGGAGAAAAGAACATTTAAATCTCTGTCTTAAACCCACATCAGTGAGAGGAGAACACATTTGACTGAGTGGCCTTATCTACACAGAGTATTGTCAGTTTTTCTTTCTCAATACTCATTTCTTATTCTTGCAGCTTTACCTTTGGGACCCCCTGATAACAACTCACTGTCACTTCATTGTCTGTGACTTTTTCCTTTTTCCAGATTATTAGAATCATAGAATAGTTAGGGTTGGAAAGGACCTTAAGATCATCTAGTTCCAACCCCCCTGACATGGACAGGGACA
>JASSUY010031442.1:27582-39242 GCA_032466535.1 Forpus xanthops | reverse complement strand
CAGCTGTATGGAGCCCCCAAAGACAAGCTGCAGAAACTGCTGGAGGGGGGGCTGAATTATTTTGAGCCTGATGGGCCTATGACAACTGTATTCCAAGCTGGGCACTGAAATTCAGAAGGATTGTTTTTAACTTTTACTCAGAGCTGCACATAATAGCAGCATTTTTCAGAAGCAGGTTTGTTGCACAGGGGCTGTGAGCTCCACATGCAAAAAGCCCCTTTTTCGAGTACAGGAGAACATTGCAGGACCACACTGACCTTGCACCAGTCTTCCTAGACCACAGGTTCACTCGTAAAACCTGCATGAATACTTCTTTGCAATTAGGTCATTCGAACTTTGATCATATCTCTGTTCCATAAGGTACAGAAAATATGTATATTCAATGCACAAGTTCTGTTTTCAATTCCTTGACAGCAGAGCACTTTAATTATATGTGTGCTGACAGGACTACAGAGAGCTCCCATGTGACCACACTGGAAAGGAAGAAAGCTTATCATCAGGTGACAGAAGAATGCCCTTATTGTTAGTGCCAGAACTTACAAATAAACCTTTCCAGTGTGTCATATACCAGTATAACTATACCACTCCTGTGGCATTGAGCTTATGTTAACAAAGAACTGAGGAAGGGCTGCATCTGAACCACTTCCCCGGGGATATATGCACCTCATGATTTGGCACAACGCAAAGTATCCCAATTAATAACATGTTTGCTAACATGATTGGAGAAGGATCTGTAAAGCTCCTTGGATCCTAATCTTCACTCTTTTACCCCAGTTGCTGTTACTAGTTATGCTGCTCCTGAGAGCCCTAAGCCTAAGGACTTGGTTGTGCTAAGCATTGTGCAAACACAGCAGCACAAAATGGATCCTGCTCTGAAAAGAGGAGCTTGCTTCCCAGCCTGGCTGCCACCACAATAAGTTCAAGGAGTAACTGCAGCTTTATTGCAGTGCAAGTTAACAGAATTAGATCCTCTGAGCTTAAATTTGCACAGGAGGAAAAGGTATTGGTTAGGTTGTGTTTCTCATCACAGGACACACGGGTATTTTCATCAAGCCATCTCCTGCACTTCAGGAAATAATCTGGACTTTTGCTCCCTACTGTACTTTAGTAAATCAACTGCTCCAAAGATCAATATATTTGCAGTGAAATAGGATACTATCTGCATTGTAGTCCATAGAAAGTTAATCAGTAAGTACAGCACAAAGCAAATAAAGAACTGGGAAGAGGCATGGAGGATCTATACTCCTGGTGGGAGATGCTGAGGAGCTGTGTGCATTGGCAGTCCATGCAAGAAAAGTGGTGTGCTCTGCTGGCAGGGAGGAGGAGAAGATGAAGGAAAGTGCCCTGCTTGTGATGGACTGAAGAGGAATGCACTGCTTCTGACTGGGTTTTAGTATACCAAGGGATAGCAACTTTCCACAAATTTGTATAAGCTTGCAGGGCTTTTTCTTTTATAAGCCAGCAGTCATTTTTGGTGCTGGTTATTTCTTGTAACTACATTAGACACAGGCAAAATGTGAAATCTGAGGATCAGATAGAAGCTCCAAGTCAATATATTGTGGTAGCTGTGTGATTTGGATCACTATCTATTACAGGTAGGTCGCTGATGCATTTTGAAATGAAGCATGTGCAAATCATTTAACAGTGCAGTTGGCCCATACAAGGAGTATTTTCAAAGTATGCATGGTCTCACTGAACACTGCAAATGGGATCTCTGATTCCTTCTGGAAACCCACCATTTTCTGTAGCTCATTTTTCACAGCAAGTACAAGTTTGGTATGTGATTATCAAAAAAGTCATAGAATCACAGCATCACAGAAAAGTTTGGGTTCCAAAGGACCTTAAAGCTCATAGAGTTCCATCTCCCCTGCCATGAGCAGGGACACCTTCCCCTAGACCAGGTTGCTCAAAGCCTGTCCAGCCTGGCCTCAGGGATGAGGCAGCCACAGCTTCTCTGGGCAACCTGTGCCAGTATCTCACCAACCTCACAGTGAATAACTTCTTCCTTATATCTACTCTAAATCTACCCCCTTTCTAGTTAAAACCATTACCCCTTTTCTTATCACTTCATGCCCTTCTAAAAAGTCCCTTTCCAACATTGTCAGTCTCCTTTAGATCCTGCAAGGATGCTCTAAGGTTTCCTCAGAGCTTTCTCTTCTCCAGGCTAAATGAGCCCAGCTGACTCACCCTGTCCTCATAGGAGAAGTGCTCCAGCCCTCACAGCATCCTCAGGACTTGCTCCAAAAGGTCCACATCTTTCTTATACTGGAAAGTAGCAACAACCTGTCCCTGCGAACTGTTGTCTGCCCTTTGTGGTTGATAGCACCTATCCCCATGAAACACTGTAAATCTGCCCTGATCTTGCAAACATTTATATGCAAATAATGGCATCAAACAACCCCTAATGAAATACGTAGCTATTCAAAGAATAGCAGTTATAGGTTAATTTGAAGACTGATCCCAACATTAATGCAATATGTAGATATTACTGCAGTTACTTTTACAGCCACTACTGACAGATTTTCACTGTAGAAGAGTGATTCCTACCAGCTAAACAGCTTCAGAAAATATACCTGCTAAATACCATTTTATGCCATTGCTTAAGGATAGTAACAAGTTCTTCATTCCTCCTGAAAGGACATATGTGTAGGATTTCCTAGTGAACGTAGAGCACAGCACTGCATAGAAATACCACAGGAACTCTGTCTTGGTTCTTGTAATGACTCTTGATGTTATTTGTGCACCCACCAAAAATGCTAATCAAGATATCTCCCTTAACCCCATTCTTCCTTCTTTAGAAAAGTGATGCTTCTGTCCAGTTAATGGAGAACTATGAAAAAAATATGTATGTATGGCTTGATCAAGGTATTCCTGGACTCACTCAGGACTGAGTTGTAGATGACCACATGGTTGTATCACAAACCTGCCATTTGACAGCAATCACCTTATTTTCCCCTATCTAAAATGGAGCTGCAGGCATTTGGTTATCTCACAAGATGAGTTGAAACAGATGCACTAATGCTTACCAAGCTCTTTGAGAACATAATGGTTACTTTGCATCTTATTTCCTTTTTAAGAAGAGTAAAGCCAGGAGGTGTTGCATGACAATTCACACCAGATAAGGTACTGAATAGATGTGTCTAGTATAATAAGTAACCTTGAAAATGCTTTCTTGTGTTTTTAATGAATCCTTAATTTTAAAGTGAAAAGCAGTCACAGAAGTTTACACCTTTGACAATGCTATTGTGCTCATGTTTGTAGACTCTGTGTGTGTGTGTGTAAACAGCCTGATTTCTACTTGGAGAACTTTTAAAGCACACAAAGGGCTGGAAGGCCCTCAAGAGATGTTTGGACCATGCTTCACCTTGCACAAACATGCTGCAATACTGACATAGGCGCTGGGGCGTAAAGACACCTTCTTTCCCATGCTCAGCCTGGGTTGCTTGGCATTACAAGGGATGGGAAACCTGCAGCCTCTGACTCTTGCTCTGGAAACCTGCCCCACACTCCCCTCAGTGGAGTTTGCTCTTGTTGCACCTCCTTGTCTTACATATATCTGTGTCTGTGCTAATACCTACCACAGCTCTGCAGCTTGTGTGTTAGAAAACATATGAACAGGGGACTAAAGAAGGGAGGGGTAACTAAACACAGAGCTTTCCCTCCAATTCATATGGGAAGGAAGTGTGAATTATTACGATGTGTATTTTTTTGCAAAGCATTTACCATTCCAGGTTAATTAGGGAGTCCTAACCTGGCAGGACTGTTTATGCCACCAACAGAGCAGTTGGATTTCCTTACCAAGAATGGAGAACTCAAAAGCTTTGTGCCAACAGAACTACTTCCCTCACATTGGAGTCAGCTGCTTCACTTCTAAGTGCTAGTGAGAAAAATGAACATAAAGGCATACAACCATAGTACATCACAAACTGCTGGCAGGTAGCACATTAGGTCTAGGTTGCTTGATACAAAATTTGATCCAGATCAGGCCTCGGAACACAACCACATTTCTTTCCATTGTGACTGTAAATACACTTCACAGGAATTTCTGTTGACTTTGGTTTTCACTCTAAGGAAAGGCAACTTCTAATCCAATACAAAGGCTGCAGGTACCTTGTTAACCATCACCACTTGTGTTGAGCAAACGTGAGCAAGCAGAGCAAGCTGACACCAGATCCGTGTTTTGCAATAGGTAGCTGTGGCAGCCTCAGCTGGTGGCAGGAGCTGTAAAGCTGGATTTACTGTCTCCTTGGACTGCTGCCATAAACATAACCTCATGCTCTGCCATGACTACCTAGGCTTCCCCACCTCCTTTGCTCCAGATTTTAAGCAGGAGATGATAATGGCATGAATACAGCTGACATAGGACAGAAAACCTGTCTTTTTGCTGGATACAGCTCTGATAACCTTGATCGCACCTGGGCAACCACCTTCACAAGTAAAGAACTGCTGTTTTGATGGGACATGTGTCAGGAGCTTGCCTGCCCAGCCATAGTAATCTGTGTATCCTGAAGCACCCAGCCAGATCTCTGCAGTGAGTGCCTGACTTAAAAATTTTTTCCCTTTTCATTGATTAGCTATCACAGGAGGGAACAGCATAATCAGTGGGCCACTCTGCTGTTCTCAGCCCCCACAGAGATCACATTATTTTCAGGTTTATTATTTTATTTTCTGCTTTTATTGTCTCTCGGAAGGAATGCTACTTCCTAATTGTGCCAAAACCATAATACAGCAACCCAAAGTATCTTTCTGTTTTATCTCCCCATGAAGGATTATTGCCACAAGAGTGACTGTCACGAGGTAGTTATATCACTATTAGTAATAAATATTTATATTACAGCAATACTCAATCCCCCTATTTGTGATAAGGCCCTGTTGTTCCAGGCCCTGGAACCCACAGAAACTTGTCAGTTTGTGTTCCAGAGCACCCTCAGAAATGGTCACACACACTGTTCGTGCTTTTCCTCAATTTGTGGCATCACGTTTAAATTTTGACTGACAAGCCCAGTGCTGACATACTTTACCAATTTGGGGTCCAGATGCAATTCTGTTATTTGGAAAGAAACCCTCTCCATAGTGGTGTAATTTCAACAGGCATATCCATCAAAACATGTATTTGGACATAGTTCTGTTCAGGCTTGCATAATCTGAGCAACGATAAACACATTCTAGATCATGACATTTTTAACTGAAACAAAAACTTCCCTCAGTGCTTCTGATTACTTAGCATATACCCCACTTGATACGACAGCAAAAAGGACAGGCTAGAGTCACCATATTTCCATGTTACTGTTAGCGTTGCAAATGCGTTCTGATGACGAATGAGAAAGATCCTGGTTGCATGCACATTTTGCAGTAAGACCCCAACCCTTCAATTGCATTTTACATCCTGTCTACTCAACATTACTTAGAAAAATAGGGGAGACATTTCCACCCTGGAAGTGAGGGGCAAGGGTGAAAGGGGGCAATTTGTCACTGTGAGTGCATGGGGGCAGAGACTGCCATTCCCTTCTTTAACTGAAGGCTGTAACCTGGAAAGCTTCAAGATACCCCAGCCCAGAGCATCCCTGAGGTACCACCCCAGCCCAGAGCATCCCTCACAACCACACACCAAGCATGCTTCCCTAGTACCTTGTAATTTCTGGCTGTACTCTGTCCTGTCAGACTGACTCCTCCTCAAGGTGCCATGGTCCCCGGTGCTGGCAGTGCTCTCCACCACAGGCTCCGTCCTCCTCCTCTCCCCCATGTACAGCTTATTCTTCAGCAAGGACAAATTCCTCTTCCTGCCCCCTGTGCCTTCCTTCCCGGGACAGTCCATGCTTGCCATGGCCAGCCTGGCGGTGGTGATAGTATCGGTGGCAGGGGGTCAGTAGCTTGACTTTTATGCTGGCGAATCCGCTGCCCAGGTGAAGGCTGGCTGCTCTGGGCTTGGTTTTGGAGAAGGGCTACCCAGGCTCCGCAGGGCCCCGGGCTCAGCGCAGTAACCTGTGCGGAGCAGCTCCACCTCCGGGAAGCTGACGCCCCGGGCGGTGTTTGTATTCACCTGCCTTGTGTGCAAGCACGCCTGGCGGGGCAGCTTTCAGAGCCAACTCCAAATCGCAGCCATTCATGGCCCTTTTCCCTGCTCCAGGGTACTCTTCTCACCCCGCCGCTGGGGCGGTGCGTACCCGCACCCTGAAGCGGAGAGTCATTCTCCCGGCTTTGCCTGGGCCGTGTGCTGGCCGAGGGATGCCCTAGTGAGGCAGGGTAAAGCCATGCTTTCACCTAATGCCTTTCCTTTTGGACACCTTCTCTCTCTGCAGTGCTGGGGCAGTGGAGAAGCAAAGGGCAAGACAAACGGGAAGGGGAGGCCAGCCACTCCCTTGACATTCTGCCCTTCCTAAAGGCTAGCTCCTAACTGCAGCCTAGTCAGGACCCCAATTCCTCACATACCATATTGCATCTGCCAGACTCCCACCCCACTGAGAGGTGTAGCCTCTAGGTTACAACTGTAGATTAACTCCAGGTTTGAAGAGGAACCCCAAGACAATGAAGAAAAGGGCTGAGAAGGAGATGAAAGCCCCTCCAGCAGACGGGAAGCAGTGTGGAGCTGAGGCTTGTCTCAAGCCAGGCTCTGTCCTGCTTTACACTACAGACACAGAGGCAACATGAAAGCCTGCCAGGACCCTGTAGAGGCTGTTGGAACAAATTACCACACTCTGATGGCCGAGGAAGTGGACACCAAAACACCTGCTCATAATACCTCTGGATCAGCCCCTGGAAGAGATCTCATTATCCTGTCTGTTAGCAAGGGCCTCTGGCACGCACACACTGTCTAGTGATCCTCCATAGTGCCAGTCTAATCAAGCTCATGTTAAAACAGCAGGAGCTGCTGGCATCTAAGCTTGGATGGGATGAATCCCGGGAAGAGCCCCAGCAGCCATCAGTAGCAATCACTGCCACGGCTGTGATACGCACCCGCTGTGGCCCTCCCGGCCCTAGGAAACGCCTGGTGGGAGCCCTGTGGTGAAGCCTAATCGGTGTCAGTATCATGCACACTCATTGCTATAGCGTCTGCCAGGGGACACAGCTTATGTCCCTCTGACATACACTGGTGGAGTGTATTGCTTTAGCATTGCCACGCTCTGTCCCTGAAGGGCGTGTAGTAAAAAACAGCAAACAGTGATGCAACGTAATAGCACAAACTTGTTTCCAACTTCTATTTTCCTTGTGATGCAAGATCCTGATCAAAGCCCCCCATTTCTACCCAGCAGTGAAAGGAAAAGGTTATGAAACTGTTTAGCAATTTACTAGGTCAAACTGCAGCACCATGCCAGTGCTGCACAAAGTGTCCAGCCTAAACATAGCCTGGCAGAGGAATAAAGCGGAGAGGGGAATACTGGGAAGACTGTGATCGCACACAGAAGTCACATATTACGTAGGCAATTCATGTGCTACGTCTTGCCTCCTCTTTGATATTCCCTAAGAAACTCTTTGTTTTGCAAGTCAGACCACAGAAGTTCCTTGAAAGAGAGCAGTGGTGACAGTGGGGAGAGGCAGAGGCAGGGACAGACGCAGTGAGGGCCTTATGACAAGCATCAAAGCCCCAGCAACAATTACACAGATGAAAGTGGGAGTTGAGGGAAATCAGCCACCCCATTTCCTTACACCGGGGACTTCTGAGTGTTTTGGAATTGGCTTCTTTTCCCGAAGCAATGGCTTGCCATTCAGTGATTGTGGTAAAACTGGTTTAAACAGTCACCCCCCTGACTGCCCCCCTTGCCCAGATAATTTTGTTGCCATTATTGCTGCAGGGTGTAAACACCCGCATTTGAGAAGAGATGGAGGAACTGATCTGGCTGGAAAATCTGTCCCTCCCCCCTTTCCCCTGGGCTATTTTCCATCTGGATCTGTGCTCGTATTTAGTTCATCATCCAGCTACGCAAGCAGTTGTGGCAGCATGAGGCAGGGGACTTTTTAGACTTGATGATCTTAAAGGTCTTTTCCAACCTAGTTGATTATATGATTCTATGATGCAGGGGCACATGCAAGCAGCTGAGGGTAAAGCTGGTGGTTGCTTAAGCCAGCACTGCCCAGGGAAAACGTGTCCCCCAGCCAGGATTTTACTGTGTTGTGCTTTTCAAAAGACACAGATCCCATCACTTATATGAGATTTCATTATATTCATTTAATTAAAGGTGATTTGGGGGAGAACTGGGGAATATATTTTGGAGTTGGACGAACAAACTTCATAAAACTCTTGGCTTTGTAGGCACTCTGCCACATATGCAGAGTTACAGCCAAGATAGGATATTGTAGAGTTTGCCCAGGTGTATATTACAACAGCAATCTACCCACATGCAAAATTTGTCTTCCTTTTCCTTCTCAACTCAGTCACAGGGTGTGAAAAGGTATGCGTTAGCTCAGCAAGAGAACAGTTGGAGGGAAAGCTGATTGCGGTTTGCTGCTGCCTTTGTACTTGCTATGGTTTACCTGGCTTTGGCTGGCAGCACTACCCTGAGGCAGCCAGAAGCCCAGTGCTAGCTTACACTGCAGTTCGGAAGCATACATGAGTACTTTCTGCAACCTTAAAGTTTCTCCTTTGTGCCACTCAGCATTGGAAAATGCTAAAAATAGCATGTTTTCTGTAAAACTCCAAGTAAGGGGGACACATTTAGGACCAGCAGCCTCCGTATCCTGTCTGGAGATACAGAGGTTTGAGTCCTGTCCTGGTTTATCCATCATCAGATCAAATCCAGTGATTGTTTTGCACCTGTGGGCTGTGCCAGTACAATCAATAGCAGGAGTAGGTAAAAACAATCAGATGAGTATTTGAGTGAGATACCCCTATAAACTCTTATTACTGGGTTCCTTGACTCTAACAAAAGCCACAGAGAGCACAGTCAAAACTGCATGTGAAGTACTTGAGTTTAGCTGCCTCTTGCCATAGTACCAGCAGCTTTCTCTCAATTTCCTAATTATTCCTGCTGCCTTCTGCCCCGGTAACAACTGACAGTCAAGTGGTACCAAAGTCACAAATCCATAAGACAAGAGGGAGTATTTGGCATCTGTGTGTACAGAACACTCTTTTTACAATTAATGTGAAAATCTCTTTAACTACTCATTTAATTCTACAAAGCTAACTGGAATCCAGTTGATGTGAGCACTCACATAAGAGTTATTCGCACAGAAGCCAGCCTGCTTAAGAGACAGAACAGGTGCTGGTGTCAACATGGAAAATATTGGCATTGTGTTCCCAAGCAACTGTATTAGACACATATAAGAGCTTATTGTTTTACAGTCAATGCTAACCTTTATCTCAGTCTCCAGCCATAAACGAACCAGGAGCGCCATCAAGACTGATGGTCATTAAGTAAGCAAACAGTTATTTACTTCCTTGTAATATCTCACAGCTGTTGCAGAAGATTTCTTTATAACTTAGTATCCCAGAGCATAGATGAAAAATACTGGTGTGGGTTGACTACCGTGCCTGTTCCTTTTGAGTGAAGGCTGGAGTCCTGCAGCAATGATACCACACTGCCTTTTTCAAGTTTGTTCACTGCAATGGTCAGCACTGCCACAGAGGCAAAAGAATCATAGAATCACAGAACGGTTTGGGGTGTAAGACACTTTGATGATCACCTGGTTCCAACCCCCCTGCTATGGGCAGAGACACTTTCAACTATACCAGATTGCTCAAAGCCCTGTCCAGCCTGGCCTTGAACACTGTCAGGGATCTTGTGTCTAATCTGAAAGAGAGTCTCAATACACAACTGCAGAGTGACTTTAAACAGCCAGCACCAATTTTGGCCACGTAAAGCAACTACACTTGACAGGCAGTGGAGAGGCAGAAAGGTGCCAATGTACTGCCGCAGAAAGCTGTCCTACCCTACTCACAAGTGAAGCATGACAGCAAAGATTGTAGATGTCTCTATAGCTCCCCACCTCCAAACTAGGAAGACTAGGTGCATGTAATAGAAAGCCCACATATCTTGTCACTTTGCCTGTATGCACGAGTCACAGCAAAGATGTCTTCTGAGGGACAAAGAGTTGAGGCTTTAATAAGAACAATCACACAAAAGGCCCACCGAGGACTTTGAGCACTGGTAAGCTGCTAGTATGTACACCCTACCTGTTTGCAGCTATACTGGTAAGATAAGAACAAAGTGATGGGTGAGGATAAAAGCAATAAAAAAGGAAGGCTTAAGGACAGGTAAAACTGGAGTCTGCACATTGATTTTTTACAACGTATGAATGAAAACTACTTTGAAATATACATAGAAAAAAACCACTTCAAACCCTTTTCCATAGTAAAAAAGAAAAAAACCTGTCTTGCAGGTGAAAAGTTACTTAGTGCGGCAGTGTCACCTTCACTCCTACTGTTGATCTTGCCAGACTGGTGATTCCTGTAGAGAAGCAAGTCTTTAGAAGTAAGTGCACAGTGATAATTTCTTTTAGCCCTGCCTATAGTGTTTCTTGTCTAAATATTTGTAGGCAAAATTAATAAAGCATATGACTACTGGGGCCCAGGTGAGGCTGTGGATTTTTTTAAGAAGGGATGGTTCAACCTGTCAGGCTATGCAATACATCTTTTCTGGATGCTGTATCGCTTTCTTACTCTGAACAAAGACCCTGCCCCAATTTACACATACAAAAGGCTGACATATGTTCTACAGGGAGGGACCAGGCTCTCAAATGAAACACCAGCTGGAGAGGAGAGGGGATGCTGAGAGAGGGTCAGCAGCACCTGAATTGTCCTTGCAGCACCAGTGGATCTGTCACTGTCCAGCCAGGCTTTGTGTCAGACTGTGAAAACAGCCTCAGAACCCATCCAGCTCCCAAATGCACATATCTAAGCACAGCGCTGCCTTGAAAGGGCTTGAAGGTGCAGAGGAGAGGGGAAACTCACTAAGAAAGCGAGCAGCCCTTTGATTTCTTCAGGGTTACAGCCACGCAGTTATTTTCTAAGGAAAATAACCTGACTCTGTTGATCAAGTAGATGGCACTGTGATATCAAAGCTAATGAGAAAAGACAAGCAAGCCAGTGAGCCACAGATAAAAGGAGGGGGAGAGGAGTCTTTGTTAGCGTTATGTTTCGATGTAAAATAGGGGGGTGTAAAAATTACCAAAGGGGAAATATTTTCTGTAGGATTCTTTGGAAACTTATGTCTAGCATTTACAAATCAAGAGGGGAATGGAGCCTAAAAAAGACTATCATGAGCAAAAGGCAAGACTTTTCTTCTAGATCCCTATTTAGAACTATTATATATTTGCAACTTCGCACCAAACTTCATGCTTCCAGACAGTGTTTTTATAGCTGAACTGGAACCTTTTTTTCTCTCTCCCGTTTTGTGTATGTCATGTATGTGCAAGAACAAATGAAAGAACGAACGAACAGGAAAGACAACTGTTGGGTAACTTCTGGTTAGTAATGGGAAGTTGCTTTGGAGTAATAAAGATAACAATGTAGAAAAAAATAACAGTTTCAGCTCATACAACCAAGTTTTGGTGGGAGTTATGGTTGGTTCATAGGGGTTAAAATGAACTCGGTAGAGATGCTCAGGAGGGTAGAAATGGGGACAACCTACAAAGCTTGACTCAGCCACAGTGTCTCTTGATAGGCAAATCACTATCTAGGCAGGGGTCTAGAGAAGTTAATTAGACAAGTGAATCCTAACATACAT
>JASSUY010031442.1:14493-27572 GCA_032466535.1 Forpus xanthops | reverse complement strand
CATACATTAGAGGGAGCATGGTTAAAACTGAACCTAACAGCTCAGATAAATAATTTATTCAGAAAAAAATCAGGCTGTAAGCTTGACATCATCTTATATGTGATAGTGAATATTGCAACTAAAACTGAATTTTGCATAAATACAGAGGATCAATCTTTTTAAAGGCATAAAGTTACTGAAGTGAATTCAGTACTACAAAAAAAGGTTCATAGTCTGATTCAAGGTACTTCTTTGGAATAGGAGGCTCTGTCTTTATTCACAGTAAAATAACCTGATAAACCTAGTCTAGTTACTGGAATACCTAATTTGTTCCTTTTAGTTAGACGATGCAGCCTTTTGCTGCCATGAGGCATTCGCCAGTGTGTAAAATGCAAATACACGTCCCTGCCCATGGCAAGGAGGTTAGAACTAGATGATCTGAAGGTCCTTTCCAACCCTAACTATTCTATGATTCTATGATTCTATGTAGGCAGAGTGTAGACATCCTCTCCCAAACCCAGCTGTGCCAATGAAAGAGGTTACTGACTCTAATCCTCCTGCTGCAGACTGTGAGTGCAAAGACCTGTAGAAGGACTTGTCCATGCTCCTTAACTTGCTTTGGCTGAAAAGCAGCCTGACTAGCAGCCTAACATCCCTGAATTGCCTCAGCTAGCCTTCCTTGGCAGGACCTGAACTAGGAAGCACTGACAGAAGCTGATCCATCAGCACACTAGTGAGATGGTGATTGCTGAGTGAGTGAGCACTGTTAAGAAAGCACAGGTAGTGTGACCTGTTCCACTGAGGCGGCTGGACACAGAGGACAGCCGTCCTGTGACTACTGGGATTTTGCACACAGGTAGAAGCAAAAGAGAAGGCTGGCAGAAATTGATTCCTTCAGCTTAATGGTCTTATAAACCATGGAGATAGAAGTTATATTACAGCAAAATTTAATGATAATGATGTGATCACCAGTCAAGAGCAAACGCACTAAACCAGCACATAGTGGTACTAATGAAATTCTTCAAAGCCTTATTAGTTGAAAACATGAAAATGATTTTCATCCAGGAGGAAGGGAAACTTATTTTTTCATTTGTTTTTAATTATGTTTTCTGCATTTAATTTGCACAGCATTTTCATACAAAAATATGTGTGTGTATAAATACATATAAAATAAATGCAAATGTAAACTGCAGAGTACAAACTTTTAAAGTAGAGATGTCCTTCAGGCTTAGGTGATTATACTGCTGCTGAGTTTTTGCTATACTCCAGTGGCATTCTGCTGGAATGAGATTGACCTCTGCTCAAAGGGCAAGCATAAAACCTAAGTACCATGTAAGTTCTACTTAAGTCTTAAGGACCTGGTTCTAATTCCATTGAAATAAATAGCAATATTTTCATTGCCTTTCAGTGGGAGCTGTTTCAAGGTCAATAAATGGGATCAGACCTATACATGCCTTTTGTGGCCCAATTAGAGTGATATCTCAAGGAGATGGATGTAAATGCTTGGAAATAAAAAGAGGTGAAATAATACCTTGGTAGTAAAAGCCTTGGTAATTCTGGAGAATTTGCTAAAGTAGATACTGAGACCAAGACATTCATCTTTTTCAAAGATTCAAGAATGCTAGATAAATTTATTCTAATCAGGAATCTAGTTTTACTTAAATCTTGACTTGAGGATTATCATGCATACTTCTGCATATTCTGTGTAATACAATGCATATTACTGTGAAATCTATTTAAAGCTTTATTATTATTTCTGCAGTACTAAGAAAATTTTGGATACCTTAGAGTACTAAAACATCATGTTCTCTGCTCTGGCAGCGTTAACCCATTTTCTCTGCTACATCATCTGCCCTTGCTAGATAACACAGTGGCATCTATTTACACATCTGAAAAGTGCCTGCACAGAAACTCATTCATATTTTATAAATTCCAAGTGTATCATAGCTGATTTCCCAGCTGAGAAAGCTTTAGATACGACCACGTTCACAATGCAAGGCATTGGAGAACTCTGGGCTCACTTTGTGCATCTTGCAAGGACTCCCAGCCACAGCAGTGTATTTCACTTCCCAGCTTGTACAGGGAAACAGATACACATTGGACTCCTTCTAGAATAACCTTACACCTAACTGCCAACTTTGCAAAGTGTAAAAACACTCTGTGTGTGCTCAGTAAGTGATTTTCAAAGGCTCTGACCTTCCATAAATGAAATCCAGATTCCTCCAAACTAAGCAGAAGTGGAAGGCTAGGTTTATGGCACATGTTTGTTCTTAACCTTGCCTCTTTCAGCAGCAGGACAACACTAAGGAAGGGCAGAACAGATATTTTTTTTAGATCATAAAAAATGTCTCTACTCTTTTTGATCTGTCGGAAGAGACTGACTTAGCCTTTCTGTTGCAAATAATCATTCCCAATAACATTTAAAACACCGTATAAAATAATCAGGATAACATGGAGTTACCCTGCAGAAATCTGTCAGGGTAATTCAAACCAGAGCTAAAATTCAAAGCTAAATATTACCACCTTCAGAGGTGGATACACAGGATGGCTGGGTTAGGATTTAAGAGTGCCGACAGCAATAAAAGTTGTTCTGCCTCAGTTTTTTCCATCAGCAAAATGCAAATAGCGGTATGTGCCCCTTTTCAGTAGTTTTTGAAAGATCCATGAATAAGCGGCAGTACTCCAAACTACCACCTGTATCAACACATGAAATTCAGTTGAAATACACCTCAAGGATCAATGAAAAGAGAATTCAAAGGAATCAGATCACACATAGGAGTAATAAGCTTTAAAAACAGCACTGCATGAATACTACATATGAGAACTGAATTTAAATATCAGGCCTCAATATAAAAATGCATCCACCATTGAGAACTCATGCAAATAGCCCACCTGTTAAGTGGTGCAGGCACATGCTAGCTCAGGTGGCTGGAGCTGTACAGCAAGGTAGGGTCTCCACACCAACATGCATCTTGGGTACATGTAACAGCCCTGCCGCCATCACACCTAAGCTTGCATCCCCTCTTAGCAGTGCTGGTGGCCTGCAAGCACCTCAGTGTGGTACAGGTGCAGTACTGCCCGCGCCGGCTCGCCTGGCTGCTGCTAGGGTACGCACTTCAAAAGCGTTTATTATTTTCAACTCGGTGGACCCCTCTCTTAAGGCTGGGACTGCGTGGAGAGCCTACAGCGTCTCTTCCTCCGAGATGCTGACCATGGCCTCACGAGTGCAAGCAGTCACCTCTGAACCCCCAGGGAAAACGAGGCCGATGCCGCCATTTTGGGCCTCTGGGGCGCAGCGACCGTGCCCTTGCTCAGGCGGCAGTCGCGGCTCTCCGTCCCCGCCGGTGAGGCAGGACACTACAGGCAGCACTCCCCGAGACCGGCACTACCTCCCGCCGCCATGCAAAGTTTGCTGGCGGGAACAGGCGGGGCTGGAGCGGAGTGGAGCGCAGCAGCGCAGGCCCGGCAGCCGCAGGAAGGGGAGGGAAGGCGGCCGCCGCCGCCATCATGCGTGCGCCGCCGGGACTAGTGCGGCTGCTGGCGGCGCGGGGTTGGGGGCGAGCGCCGCAGCGCTGCCTAGGAGCCATGTCCCGGTACGATACGGAGCAGAGGGGCCGGCCCAACTCCGCCGATTATCGCCTCTACTTTAGTAAGTAGCTGCCCCCGGGCTTTATGAACCTCTTCGCCTCCCAGGGTGCACGGCGAGGAGAACGGCGGCTCCCGCTACAGCCCAGGCCTTCCGAGCTGGCCGCTCCTTAACCTCCCTCCTCCCCCCACCCCCCAAGCCTCTCAGTCCGGAGAGGCAGGATTTTGTGGAGAGTGGGGTGGGGGTTTCCCGGCAGATCCGCATTTGGAGGGGGTGCTGTGTACGGTATAGCCGTACTCTTCCCAGCCCTGCCAAGGCCCCTGTAGAGGTGCTGAGGAGCCCCGAGTGAAGTACCGCCATGACACAGTGTTGTGGTAGTCCGCGGGGTAAGGTCATTGTATGCTTTGGGACCCCAAGGACGGCTTTGGCCATGGGAGCGTCGCCTGGTTTTGCTTCATTCGCCTCTCAGTATGACAGCCCAGTCATACTGGGCTGCCCCCAGTGGCCAGGCCAGCCCTCCAGCCACAAACGTGAGGGGAGGCTGGCATCCAGACAGGAAGCCTGTGGGACCAGCAGCGCCAAATGGCAACAGGAGCTCTCCAGCAAAACCCAGTGAGAGCTGGCAGTGTGCAGTCTCGATATTACACATTTTCGTAATAGTATTATATATTTGTATGTCAGTTCTCCAGCAGTAGTGTTGTATGGGTTTGGTCCATTGAGTTACAAATAGTTAATTCTAATGTTTGCTGGTGTGAGAGAAGCGGAGGTGTAGCATGCCCTGTCAGCAGTACCCTGACAGAGCTCCCCTGTGCTCCGTCCCCAGGCGCTGCCAGCGCAGGAGCTCCTCAACAGAAAGTCTCTTTCGTTGATGGGAATAAGCAACCTACTGCTAAACTTTCTTTTATTTGGGAGAAGCATCTGGGAAGCTTCCAAGAATTGCAAAACCAACTACCATTCACTCCCCTTTTCTGAAGTGGTCCAGGTACAGTCCAGAGCTAAATGAAGACCTTAATCTGATTTTTCCTTTACTGTGAATAGAGGTGCTAGCAGAGAACTTTCTTGGGAGTTGTATTAGCACCTTGGATTGTTGTTGATATTTCTGTTTTGATGCACTGCTTGGGCTTTTAATATGTTGAAAAATTTCTGAGTGTATGGAAAAGCTTGAGCATCCACTCCGGTGAATTTTGTTCCTTTCTACAGTGTTAGCAAGGCTGAGGTGCAGATTGGGTCCCCATTGAGTTTAATGTCAGCTGGTTTCCAGGTGTGGTGTTTTATGTCTAGGGCCTGAGCAATTATCCCATCCCTCACTTACTCTTTTGGTCAGTCTTTGAGACCTGGAGCACCTTCCATATGAAGACAGACTGAGAAAGTTACGGCTGTGCATCCTGGAGAAGACAAGGCTGCTTGAAGACAGACCGCATAGTAGCCTTCCAGTATCTGAAGGGGCCTACAGGGTACAGGAGAGGGACACTTAATCAGGGACTGTAGTGATAGGACAAAGGGGAATGGGTTTAAACTTAAATAGGGGAAGTTCAGGTTAGATATAAGGAAGAAGTTCTTTACTGTGAGGATGGCACTGGAACAGATTGCTCAAAGAAGTGGTGAATGCTCCATCGCTGGCAGTGTTCAAGGCCAGGTTGGACAGAGCCTTGGGCAACATGGTCTAGTGTGAGGCATTCCTGCTCATTGCAGGGGGTTGGAATTAGGTAATCTTAAGGTCCTTTCCACCCCAAACTATTCTGTGATTCTCTTTGTGGTCATGAAAATCAGTTTATTAGAAATTAGTTTATTAGAAATATGACATGTCATATCTTTAGATTTATAATACTACTTTTTTGTGGTTTTTGTATTTTTTTTTTCCAGAGAATGCAGATGGTAAATATATTTCCCCATTTCATGACATTCCACTGTTTGCTGGATCTAAAGAGGTATGTATTTATGCTTTGAAACACAATTTAAAAAATAACAATAGTTTGGTTGGCATTCTTTAGGGAAAAATGGAATTTTGTAGAAGCTTTTTTTAAAGCAATTAGAAGACAAAGATATAACACCAGAAAGGCCACTTTAACCGAGGCTGATTCCTTATATAATATAGATACAATAACTACACCAAATTTTCTCTGCTGAGTTCAGTAACTTGCAGTGAAACAGAATATGTAGACAAGCCTATGTGTCTGTTGCAGTCTCCCAGTGACTGCAGGTTGGGGGAAAGCCTCACTATATCTTCTGTTAATTCTCCTCTGTGATTTAAGGTTTATGTTTGTGTGCCCTTGAATTAATTTCCTATTATTACTCCTTTCAAATTGGCATATCCCTACATCTGCAATCGAAAGTAAATTTCCTTGCAGGAGGAGATGTACAGCACATGCTTACATAACTTATAGTGTATTTCTGTAGTTCCCAAAAGGAGCATTATAATTGTAAGCCAGCAATAATGCCCAAGAGAAAAGTGGTAATCACACCTTTGGAGAATTACAAGGCTTGAGGTGCAGCTGAACACTTTCACGTCTTGTTAGCCACACTCCCTGGAGTTTCATTATACCAATAATGAAATGCCTGGTTTGTGTGTCACCAGTGGGAACTGCCAGTCTTTGGTTTAGACTTAGGTTTGCTTATTATGGTACACTTGTTAAACAGGTTGAGAGGGTTTTGGCTGTTCTCTTGATTTGTTGCTGGATCTCTATGAATGATACAAATGGTGAGGGAGATCTGGAGTTGTAACATGTTCAGATTGAGACTTCTGAGGTAGTGAACCAATCTCTTGAATTATTTAAACCGAGAGATTAAAAATATCCATTAAACTTTTTGATTGGCAGCCCCTGAGCATGCTAGTCAACAAAGAGGTTAAGTCTCAGTCAGAAGATCATCACTAAGATGCTCTGTTAAGTGGGTGCTGTTGCTATAAAAGCAATCCACATTATCATCACATGTTCCCTGGGGGCCCTGCTGTCGCTGCATCTAGAATTTAAGCTTTGAAGGCTTGGATTATAGTGTGATTTTTCTGTGGACTAAATTACAGTACAGCAGTGTCTGGTCAATGTGGAGAGGCTTTCATTTAGGTGTGAGGAAGCAGAGAGCATTCCAAAGGATGCAAGAGCCTGACAGAAGAGCAAGAGAGAAAGTCATTATGAAGATTGAAGATCTCTCTTAACTTTGCCTTCTTTGCAAGAGGATGACTTATGAAGTTGTTTTTTATGTTCTCTCCGTACCCTGGTCCAACCTTTGTGGGCTTTTATGATGGATAATTTCAGTCTTATTTTGCATGCTGGTTTTGTTTGCTTCTTTAGTTTCTTTATCTCTTTCAACCTGATGTATGAGTGGTTTTGATCAGTTGAGGACAGGCCTAAATTGCCTCTTAATTTTTTTAGTAGCTGGGAGAAGTGGATGTGTCTGTGTGCACTTTTATCTTCGTCTTTTAACATCTGGAAGGTTATAATTTCACAGTAAAACAGAGCTGAGTACTTTTGAAAGTTACAATTTGGATCTTTACACTCACAAAGGGATGTTTCAATTGCATTGAAAACTACCTTTGTCTGTATTTATGTGAATACAGTATTGTTCTCTAATGTTCTTTACACACTTCTTTATTTCATTCTTTCTCTATAGGATAAAGAGATTCCTGCAAAGAGGTCAAGAACTACTGGATCTGAGGTACTGTAATTGTTTATTTTTATTGTTTAAAAAAAAGCAAAAAAAAAAAACAAAAACCAAAACTCAAACATATTCTTCAGTTTCCATTATTAAGAAATCATACAATCATGGAATGGTTTGAGTTGGAAGGGACCTTAAAAGTTGACTAATTCTAACCTCCCTGCCATGGGCAGGGACACATTCCACTAGATGAGGTTGCTCCAAACCCCATCCAACCTGGCCTTGAACACTGCTGGGGATGGGGCAGCCACAGCTTCTCTGAGCAACCTGTGCCAGTGCCTCACTACCCTCACAGTGAAGAATTTCTTCCTAATATCTAATCTAAATCTACCCTCTTTCAATTTAAAGCCATTACCCCTTGTCCTATCACCTCATGTCCTTGTAAAAAGTCCCTCTCCAGCATTTTTGTAGGCCCTCTTTAGGTACGGGAAGGCTGTTCCAAGATCTCCCTGGAGCTTCTCTTCTGGCTGAATAAGCCCGTCTCTCTCAGCCTGTCTTCACAAGAGAGGTGCTCCAGCCCTCTGATCTTCTTCATACCCACCTCTGGACTTGCTTGAGCAAGTTCACGTCCTTATTATGTTGGTGGCCTCCAAGCAGAATGCAACACTTCTAAGTGGGGTCTCATCAGAGTTGAGTAGAGGGGGAGAATGACCTCTCTCATCCCCTTGGTCACACTTCTTTTGATGCAGCCCAGGTTGCGATTGGCTTTCTGGGCTTCAGGTGCATGCTGCTTGGTCATGATTTAGTATTCTTGTCTTTGCATGGACCAGAAATGTCAGCATTCTTTTATTCATCAGTGTATTCTCAAAGGGAAACACTTCCATACCACTCTTTGAAAAGTTCGTTATGACTATTGCAGCATAGATACGTTATCTTTTTTGTTGTTGTTGTATTCAGAAACATTTGCAATAAAACCTTTGTTAATGAAATTTTCATTATGGTCTAAGTATTAGTATATCTACAGATCTTCAAAAATCTTAAGAATGTTAAGGCAGGAATTAAACTTAGTATCTGCTTTTTAGATCTGAAGATACATTTTTTTTTTTTCTATACTCATCTGGAAAGCCCAAGGAGAAAAATCGTATCTGCTAATGGTTCAGCATTAACCAGCACTGAAGTTAAGCCTAACTGAAGCCCAGAAGATCTTCTGAGGCTTTTGCTGTGAAGCAGCATTTGTTTATGCAAGTGTCTTTTCCAAAATGTAGCATTTTTTGCAATACTTTCCTTGGCACAGGAAAATAAAACTTAAAAAATACCCCACAACTTACTACAAGAAAGTCAAAGTGAAACACTGTGCTTTATCTCGTATCTTGCGTTTATCTTGTATTTGTTTGACCAGTCATACTGCGAAACTGTAACTACACATCCATGTGAAAGAACTGGCCTAACTGTCCGGATTCTTACAGTTTTGCAATTACTTTGTGATACAATGGTGGTTTCTACTTTATAACAGCCCCCAAGCAATCTTGCACTAAATATTTCCTCTCCCTCTGCCCTGTGATTAATTCCAGCTACAATGCCTGGGTAATGCTTTTCAGATTTTCTATTGCTCGATGCCCATTGAAGTACTATTTAGTAGATGTGGAATCGTGCCTGAAAGGTGAATTGTTGAGAAAGACTATGTGCCAGTAGCCTTTCTCAAAAATCATTGTTCTGCAATGTGAATTCTTAATTGCTACTCTTTCTGGAAGCCAAGTATTCTGTTTCTTACCTGCTTATGAATACTGTGAAAATACCTGCCAGCTGTGAAAATGCAAAGCCTGTTTTATGCAGATTCTAACACTGTTCAAAACTGCGTTTATTTGTGTAGTGGGAAGCATGATAGCTTGTTGAAAACCATGTTTCTAGTACCTTTATTCTGATCTCTGGATCAGCCTGTTGAGTGTGTGTGTGGGAAATACCAGTGAGGCTGAGCAGCTCTTGCTCTGTAGACTTCAGAACTGCTTCACGTAACTCCTGCTGTGAGAGAGCTCTGGATTGTGGTTCAGTAGAACTGGAGAAAATGAGCAAAGGCAAATGTACATTCCAGTCTTCATGGGCTTCTGATGTAAGCAAACAAATGTGTAAGCTCTAGGCTTCCTAAATAAGCTTGGAGTTTACTTAGATGGTGAAATGAGAGAGTGCAAATCATTTAGAAAACCCTTTTTTAACACGATCTGTGAGAGCTGGGTAAAACAGAGAAAATAGATCTTTGTGTTCAGGAAAGCAGTTTCGTCCTGCACTGGGCTCTTCAGTAGCTCTCCTCACACTGGCCATGTGAGAAATGCATCCCTGTGTGTTTGTATGTAGGGAAAGCATAGGTTAATCAGGGGATAAAAGGAAAATGAAGAACTTAATGCTGTGTACTGATTTCTGAAGACCTGTGAAGCACTGTACTCCATACTCTTGTGTAGGGACAAAAAGGCTACTTTTTATACTGAGTGTTCAGTCGATCCTTGTGCTTAATTTGGCCAGAATTCAAAGTTTCCTCTTGCCCTGGAAGCGCAGTAAAATATTTAAAACTTGTGCTTTTAGGGTGGCAGTTACATGTTACTGTTGACAAGGGCAAGCCCTCTTAAGAGTGTGCATTAAATTATGCTGAGCTGGTGTTCATCAGATGGCAGTTTAGCTATGGAAAATTAAGGTAATTCTGCTTGAGTCTCTTCAATCTGTCTAATCTACTTCAAATTGTTCTCGGCATTCCTGGTACCAGAAAAGAAGGTCTGAAAATAGAGGAGCTTCAGCTTTCAGCATTCATGGGATAAGGGAATGCACATTGTACAAGTCTCTGTGTTATTTGCAGTCTTGGCCTGTAGTTCTAAGGGAAATGCTATGGTTTTTCTGTATGAACTGTTCGCTATAGTGCAGCGGTTTCTTGCAACATTTTAGACCTTCCCAAATCTCAATTAAGTTTAAACCTGCAGCCACTGTTGACAGCTGACCTTTTTGCTTTCACAGATGTGTTTTGGGTGTTTCTTGACTAGTGAGAAGTTATTTTGAAGGAGAAAGTATGCTGAAAGTAGTCGTATTCAGCTTCAGTCTCAAAATTATTACCAACTTGCAGTCTGAGCCTCTGCTTTGTTTTAGGCTTTGCAAGCTCTCAAAGTCCACTCCTGCCCAAATAAATCTCTGTTAAAGGTATCAAAAGTTTGACATCTCCGTCTGGAAGAGTGGATGTTCCCACCGTGATTAGAGTCAGAACTGTCAAAAGCTGATTGTTGAATATCGTCTTCCATGTCTAGCAGGAAGGCAGTTTGAAGAAGTCATATTTTTCTTTTCAAGAAAAATGTGACATGTTGCTTTCCTGCTGTAGTGAAAGGGTTTCCAATCTACTTGTCATTGTGTGGCTTTTCTAAGGTATTCATGTCACCTCATTCAGAGGACTTGGATGTTTTTAAATACAAAACTTTATTTCAGATGTTGGCCTTGGTAAGGAATCTCCCTTATTGATTGTAGTCCTCTGATTTGCTGACATCCACAGGAGCATTTGAAAAAAAAAAAAAAAAAAAACAAAAAACAAATAAGCAACCAAAAAAAAAAAAAAGGCAAAACCAAACAACCCCAAACCAGCAAACCTTAACCAAAGCAAAACCAAAAAACCTCATCTCAAAACCTGAACAAAGAAGCTGGACAGCTTTTGTTGCATCCTGTGGGTCTCACAGTGCTGGAATACCCTTGCAGATATCAGCTGAATTGCTGTCAGGCAAAGACTTCTGGTAAAATTAACCAGTTAGGTGAGATACCAGGGTCATCAGAGTGGTCATGCAGTCTGAATGGGTGATCTGATAGGGAGCCTCATGCTCAGAACAGTAGTCAAATCTGGTGTCAGAGTTGTCTTACGGTAAAGTTGGTATGTTTCATGAGAAAGGAAGAGCTGTCATCATTTCCCATGCAGTACAGGTACAAACTTTGCACTGACTTTGTATTCTGTCTTAGCAGCAGCCTCTTTAACCTTCTTTGGTCACATTAGGTGTTTTTCTCGATATATCTAGCCTGGGCTGTAATGTGTTTGTTATGTCTGTTTAGGGATTTATGTGTTCCAAATTTTCGATTATCAGTGAAGCTTTCATCCTGAGGCTTGAACTTGCCCAGCCTTTTTCTGTGAATGGGTCCAATAGTTGTAAGGCTTGCTTAGTGTTCTTGTAGTTGGACAAATAATGAGAATAGAGGTAATTTTCACTTGGCGGCCCAGTTAAAATCTATGGGAGTAGAGATAATTTACTGAGAAAGTTGCATCAGTGATTTGAATGAAGCTTAACTTCAAATAAATAAGTAACTAAACTTGCAAAAGTCAGTGTTTCATTTTCATTCACATCATGGTTGTGCACTAAGTAGTTTTGCAGGTGTCCGGTTTATCAGAGTATCCCTGACACCACTTCTGGGATACCTGTGGGTAAAAACAGTGTGATTCCCTTTTCACTGTAACATCGGGGAAGTACACTATGAAGAGGCTGCAGGCACTTTGTATTTATGCTGAGCACAGCATTCCTTTTCTGCTGTGTGGCATGTTAATTTGTATTGGAAGAGTTCCATTGAGATACAGTATAGTTGGTCTCCAGATGTTGTTGGCATCTGGTTTGTTGTTCTCATTGGCAAATACCTTGTAGCAAGTGGTACATTCGGAATACTTACAGGTATTCATTTTATAAGCAAGCCTCTCTCCCAATTATTTTTGGGTACCTTTCATGGCAGTTCTTATTTTCCTTCTTTTTTTTTTTTCTTCCTTTTTAACTTTTAGTCATCACCCTTTGTTCACCCTGCTGCTAGATTGCAGCTTGTCTTTTCTTGTTAGTCATCAGGTGCATGCTGTCCTGTTCAGTTGATGGCTGATGAGAATCCCTGCCAGATTGCAAATGAACAGACAGAAAATAAATGGAAATTATAGCTGCTTTTTCTTCTCTCTGTCTTGTGAGCCTCAGGGCTTCTCAGTCAGGAAGGGTCAGCAGCTCCCAAATGCTGCCCCTAATGCCTTTGGATTTTTTATTTGTATTTTTAAGCACTTTACTATAAAACCCACTAAAGTAATTGTAAGCACTAGCATTTTTCTTCTTGCTGCCATGGTGGATGGTAATAAGGCCATAAATAGTGGTGGTGTTTGTCATTTTATGAAATTATGCTGAGTTTCTATTCCTCTCTTTATCTCTCTTGTTTTGTTACTTTCTTCGCTGCATAGGTTGCTCCACTTCTGCTTCAAATTAGCTGAACCTCCAGGGTTGAGAGTGAAGTGTTGCAGCCCCTGGGCAAAATCATACCTGTTCAAAACCCGTCCCTCAAATGCACCATCTAAGCAACTTGGGAAGACTAGGTAAAAAAATAGTTGAACAAGAAGGGGAAACTTAGGTAAGGAGGGATTACTTCAGGGAAGGGTGAATGGGAGTCCAGAAGGACAGGTTGTAGAAAGTGTCAGAAATGTGCTTAATTTTGTTTTGCTTCTGGTAATACCCAGGTTTGTAATAACAAACTGATCAAAATGAGTCACCTTCTGTAAGAATCTGTACAGCCAGAGCTAGCAGTTATTTTTGGCCATCAGTCTTAGTGGAAAGAACACTGTGTCACAGTTTAGCTGGGTACAGCAGGCTGATTTCCTTGCTTTGCTCAATACAGACACAAATATACTTCAGCATATTCCTATAGTATCTTTTTATCTTTCCATGGCTTTCTTACTTCAAAAAAACAAAAACTGTTTCTGTCCTCTGTGTAAAAGATGGTTTTGCTTGTCTCATCAAAACCAGTGTCATGATACATTACAAATGAAGTTGAACTGAAGTGGAATGTAGTAAAATGAAAAACAACAAGGTGTTTGGTGGCAGCCAGCATGGCTTCACTAGGGGGAAATCCTGCCTGACCAATCTGGTGGCCTTCTATGATGGGGCTATGGAACTGA
>JASSUY010031442.1:0-11871 GCA_032466535.1 Forpus xanthops | reverse complement strand
ATGTTGAGGACATCAGAACTGCACACAGTACTCCAAGTGAGGTCTCACAAGAGCAGAGTAGAGGGGCAGGATCACCTTCCTCGATCTGCTGGTTACACTCCTTTTGATGCAGCTCAGGATACAGTTGGCTTTCCATCGGACATGCCACTGATTGCAGTATGGGCACAGTACTTGTGGATGTTGAATATAATTTAAATGTTCTGGGAATTTGCTGTTAGGACTGTGCAGAGCTTGTGATCTCATGGGAGAAATGCTGAGTGGCTGTTGGGATTTTTCCTTTGCTTTCTTGCTTTTCACATTCCAGGTTTGTGTGGGAGGAGAATTCCATAGAACCTCTGGAATCACTTTAATCAGACTCTGGTGTTGAACCTGAAAATGTTATTTGTTTGTTGCAGCTCTAAATGAGGCAAAAGAGGAGGACCTGAAGAAATAAATCCTCAGGGGTCAAAAAAGCCTCAAAATGTTGTCCTCTCCAGTGCTTGAGGGAAGCTAATGCTATCCTCTAGAAATGTCCAGTCCTCTATGACTGATAGACTGAACCACTGCTTTGTGGCAAACCATTCCATGGACTTTCTAAACTTTTGTGAGGAGTAATATTGATAGACGAATAAATAATGTCATGTAGATTTCCAATAGTTAGGGTTGCTCATATACTCAAAGGGACGAGGAAAGAATGAACCGAGGAAGCTGAACATTATTGCATGTAACTAAACAAATGTACTTAGCATAAAAACAGCTGGAGCAGAGATGTGATGTATGTTGCTGCTGAATACAGAGGAGAGAATTTGTCTTATAAAGTACTAATTGCAAAATGGATTTTATTTTCAGTCTGTCACTGTTTTTTTTTTTTTGTTTTAGGTCCTGTTTAACATGGTTGTAGAAGTGCCCCGTTGGACAAATGCAAAAATGGAGGTAATTGAGAAAACAGCTTGATTTGATATGTATTTGTGAAAGCTGTGGCAGTGCAATGGCTTGCAATCATCAGAGTTTGATCAGAGTGTGAATTACTCTTTACACGTAAATTTTTCTCTGTTAAAAAATGCATTTGAAGTTGTACGTACAGACACTTTCCTTGCTATTTTTAAAAATGTAGAAGTTCTAATTTAGTTTCCCTTCCAAAGATGAGCACTGTTTCTTGACAGTCTGCTGACTGCAGCGTGCAATATTCCTGCAACGGAATCTAAAGTAGTGCCTTGCAGAATGTTGTCCAGTGTTTAACTTTTGCTTGCTCATAGAGCGTTCCCCTCAGAGGATTTAACTTCTCTCATTTCTGCTATATAGTGTGATAGAGTATAGTGTGCTAGGCCAAATCCTGACAAATGGGCTGCAAATGAAAAAGCGTTTCCTTGTGTTAAAAAAAAAAACAAACAAACAACTTGGGGACCTCAGTGACTGAAAGCATCTGCTTCTGCAGGGGCATATTTTAAAAGAACTTAGCGTGTTGTTCGTCTGCAGTTATAGTACAGAAGCTGAGTAATAATGTTTGTGAAACAAGGGAGCTCACCTGATATGTTCTGTCTTCCTGAACATTTGTATTAATTTTAGGAATGCTTCCTGGATGCTTTTTAAGGAGGTTCGTGGTGGAGCTGTTAACTATTTTGAGTAGTAAAAATAACACCAAAGAACCTCTGCAGCCTTTTATTTCAGAATTTTCTTCTTTCCCAGATGCTGAAAAATAATTTGAACTGTGTTTGCCACACTCTGGAAGCAGGGTTACCTTGGATATTTACCATGTATTTTAAGATGATACTGCAGTCGTGGAAACGTGGTTCTCTTTTGCAACGTTTCCTTTTTACAACACTATGTTAACTCTATGTAATGCTCAGGTTGCTGTCCCGTCCCTTCTCTCAGCACATTGTGTCAAGGGTGGAAAAGTTTGCTTTCCTGTTAGGTTCAGAAATGGGAGGGTTTAGACTTTTCTGGCTTTATAGAAGAGACCAGATGTAGTTCTCTAATGTGTAAGTTTTAATATTCTGGAAACGTCCTACTTGTTAAGGGCATTGCCTTGTTACTATGTCCTGGCATTTCTGCAGTACAGACTACGGTAAGGTTGCTGTCAAAGCCCCTATTGTCAGAAGAACTTGTGCCATCATTTACGCATCTGTTGAATTTGTACTATAAAGTGCAAGAGCTTCTAACTTAAATTCGTTTCAGCATTTATGTTTGACCATGACAGTCTCTTTGCAAATTTAGGACTTTCTCTCTGAGATTTTTTTCTTGCATACTTCACAATGTTATTTGAAACTTTAATAAGCAGCTTTTTGAGCATGACCCTTGAGATTTTGAGTGAGGCCATCATATTTTTAATACTTCTCAAACCACAAGCGCATGCTCCCAGATGGATCTTTCCAGCTGGTTGTGTATAGAATGAATTGCTTTCCATTTTACCATTCTTCTTCTCTCTCTCTCTCTCTCTCTCTCTCTCTTTCACGATCTGCTTAGATTGCCACTGAGGAGCCGTTGAATCCCATTAAACAAGATATAAAGAAAGGGAAGCTTCGATATGTGGCAAATATCTTTCCTCACAAGGGTTATATATGGAATTACGGTGCCCTCCCACAGGTAACATTTTTGTTATAATGGTGAAAGTTTTCTGTCTTCTGTGTAAATTGCCTTGTAAATCTTGAGCACTGCCTGAATGCAAATCAGTTGCAAGAGAGATGTTTCTTTTTGATACATTTGCAAATTAGGATTTTTTATGTTGAGCTTTATTGTGTCCATAAACTCTGATCAGTATTTAGGTGTGGGTTTATGTATGTGCTGTGTTTCAGGAAGGAGTTAAATGATCAAGAAATCTCAAATCATTAATTAGCATCCCTGTACTGCAGTAACAGAACTGAACTGTCATGGTCTGCCATTCAGAAATACTTTGTCAAGTAGCCCTTTTCTGATCAAAGCGGGCATTTTAAAAAAAAAAAAACAAAACAAAACAAACCTAATTTAGGAGTTTCAGGAATTGCAGCATAAATTTTAGTTGTAATTTCTTAATATCTTTTACAAAGAGGAATGCAAGGTCTGTTCTTTTTTAGATAAAACATTAACTGTCTTAGTTGGCTTTTCTCTGAACTGTGAGACTTTACTGATCATGACAGATTTAAAACTTTGAGCCTTGGAAAAACCCAACTGATGGCTAAAATTTTGTGTATAATGAAAAGTTTTGAACTTTTTCATTTCTGTGAATAACACATTGGACTAAGACTAGTACTGAAGAACGTGATGGAGTTAGAAAAGAGCAATTTATTTTCTCTACGCTTAAATACATAAGCAATGAGAGTTTACTCATAAAAATGTGCTTTTGATGTGTATGATCCCTGAAAAGGAGATACCAGGTCAACGGTGGAGTGTAGCAATGAAGTTCTTATCCAGTCAGCAGTCTCAGTAGGCAAAGTTTCCAGGTAGTCAGGAACCTGAAATTGCATTTAAAGTTTTGAAAATCATGTGTGCCTTAGTATAAAGCCAAAATTAAACATTGAGTATTTTCCTATACAAAGTGCATTATCTTGGACTGGTAACAGTTTCCTCAGGAGACATGTTCAACTCCACTTGTTACCTTGTGAGTCAGAGAGGGCTGGAGGTAGTTGTCATTTTCATTTTCTGTAATTACTTTAAAATGCCAGTTGTATTGTTACCTCTCCAGTTGCTGAAGTGTAGATGATATTCCAGATTCTGATCAGCAGCTGTAGCAAACAAAATCCGATTTGGTGTTTCCTTTATCACAAGAGATTTTTTCACGAGGATCAGCAATTGGTAGAAGTTCAACTCTAGTGTATGGCTTAAAGATATGTATTTGTAGCTGCTTTTTTATGCTGTGGAACAGAGAATTAAAAAAAATGCAGTTGGGCTCTCATTACAGGAGTTGCTGTACCATGCAGAGAACATACCATTCCTAGCGAGCTTTCCTGCTAACCTGCAGGTAGAGGACAGTGCTACTGGTATAATGCAGCCTTAGGTAAAAAGCGCTTTGGAATAGTATTCAGAAAACAGGTTTTAAGTTGAAATTCTCTCTTGATTCCATTTCAGCAATTTTTTAGTAATGATTCTGCTACTTAAACACCTGAGAATTAAGGTTTCACTGGTTTGCCTTTTAGTATCAGTCAAGTTCTCAAGAACAAGTTTGAGGTGGGGGCTTGACCATGGGCTGAAGGAGCTGACAGTACCGCTTCTCGGAAGAAGTTTTCTAACACCTTTTCAACAAAACTTCATTGGACTCCAGGAGAGCTTCCCAGCTTGAGAATGAATTACTCATTACTAGCTAGTAGGAGACAGAGCAAGTACTGGTGTAGTAATTGAGTTAGTATAACTTGGCTATGATTCCTTGGTTGTACAGAGCTCGGAGCAGGAATTTGAACTTGCCTGCTGGAGAAGCTGCTTTGATCTTAAGATGTTGGCTGTTCTTGGGAATCTACACATCTCAAAATAATCAGAAATATTTTATACCTGATCTAAAAACTTGAAAAAGCTAATTAAGTGCTGACAAATTCGTACCCAGGAGCTTGGTTAGCTTAAAGTTTAGATGTTTTTGAAAGCAACTTATGTTAGTGCCATGGTATTTAAAGAGCATAAGAAGAATGTCATTGTAGGGTGTCTTAGTTTAATCCCATAACCACTTGTAACCAGAAAAATACATATTCAGGGTTGTCTGATGCCTAAATCACTGAGATTTGGAAAAGTGTATCTCTTGAGTAGGAAAGCACTTAATGTGTTTGTTGCCATGTCCTCAGTAATTCCGATTGTCCTGCGTATGAGGATGAATTACTCAACATCAGTCAATTGCCTGTTTGTTTTTTATTTTCCCATTGAGCAAGCCTGTTCTCAGAAAACTGATGTTCTTATTGTTGTTTTTATTAGTCTTAATAATTCAGTGGTTAGATGAATTGCAATTGAAGGTCAGCTGGTAACTGGTAATTCTCTTTCATTTAACAGACCTGGGAAGATCCAAACCATACAGATAACAATACAGGATGCTGTGGGGATAATGATCCTATTGATGTTTGTGAAATAGGTTCAAAGGTTTGTCTTTATCCCTGTGAATTTAACTTACCAAAGTTAATTTAATAATTTGGTAACAACATTTGGAAGAGATGGACAGACAGTAAAAGTCTCGGGAGATGACAAAAGTAGGAATAGAGTCTGAGGAGGGGATAGGTAAGAAAATGGTGAACTTTTAAAAAGGAGAAAATAAACAGAATTTGGTAAAGTCTGTAAAGTCTCTTTGGTAAAGAGAAGAGGCTACCACTCTGAAGTTCTGTGGCTGGACAGTGAATTTTGCCTGAAGGACAAAGGGGTTGCATTTTTGGAGAATAAAAAGATTTCTCTTTCTTTTTTTTTCCTTTTTTTTTTTTTTTTTTTCCCCTCTTAGCTAGAAGTTTCTGAAAGATGAGGCAGTATGTCAGCATCATGCACGTAAAATTACAAGGTCAGGCCCACAAAGGAGATAGATGAGTTTTCTCATGGGTGCAAAGAAAAGTAGATTCCACTTCTCTAGAGGAGAAGACAGGAACCTATTGTACTGTTGCAAAGTTATGATACAAGGAGTGGGTGGATAAAAAAAGGTCCCGCTAACACCGTTAGTAGGTATAGGGGAAAGATTTAGCTCACTGAAAGAAAATTCTGCATATCTAGAGGGAGCAAAGGAGGGAGTGGTTCTCTGTGGTATCAAAGATGGGGCTATGAAATGGGTGAGTTTGGAAGAGGGATCTCTTGGGATATTGTAAGTAAGGGGAAATCTAATTGGTGAGCTTGATGACGGTGGCTCTATTTGTAGAAAGGAACATAAAACTGAATCTCAGGGGTTCCAGAAAGAATTATAAAGGGAATATTATCTGGCAGGGAGAAGGTTCCCAAGAAAATACAAAAGAAAGTTGTTCTAATATTGCTGGGGACAGAGTGTGTGTTTATATGTGTATATTGGAGTCTAGAGGAAGAAACAATGTCAGGTAGATTAAGACCAAGAGTTAAGAAAGTAGAGAGTCGAGGCAGGAAGGAGTTAAAAAATGAGTGTGCGATGCTTTTGACTTGCAGTTTTGGGTGAAGATCAAGAAGGTTTGGAGAAGAGAAAAAAAAAGTTTCTACCTTGTCTACTTAAATAAATGTTGATTGAAGAATGGAGAGTTGGAGAATAGCAGTGATGGAAGAAAAGCTAGTAATGTTAAGTAGGTGTGTACTGGCTTTACAGATCTGTCTTGCAATTCTGTTAGCATCTGGTAAAAAATAAAGTAAAAATATTTTGTCTGTAAGGTAAAAGAGAAATTCTATATAGTTATTTTCCAGATCTTTATGAACTTTTCTGTTTCAGATTCGTTCTTCTGGTGAGATTGTTCAGGTGAAAGTCTTGGGTGTTTTAGCTCTTGTTGATGAAGGTGAGACAGATTGGAAGATAATTGCTATCAGTGTGGATGACCCAGATGCTCACAAAATCCATGGCAAGTATTTTTTGTCTTTCTTAATGTAAGTTATGTTAGCAACTTGCATAGCAGAATGGTACTTGAGTTTAGGCCACCCAGGACAGGAAGAGGCAGATAGCAGAAAGTCAAAGACTTTTCTGGGTATTTTTGTTGTTTAAAACAGATGCTTCTTTCAAGGAGCACATACATGCTTTCACAGTAAGCTTTTTAAAAAGTTCATTTGGGTTTTCAAGAGAACGTGTCACACAGAAAATCTTCTGAAGCACAACTGCCTTAGAAAGTGAACTCTTGAGATTACAGGCTTACCTCCTGTGTAATACTGCATATTTACCCACTCAGATTTGTAGCACACTGCTATTTTCCTAGTTGAAAGTGTGTATTCCTTTCTTATTTGCAGGCATTGTGTTGCATTCTGAAAAGGGCTGTACATTTCCAATGCTTTGTCAGTTGTAACTGGGTTGCTTCCAGCGTTTGTTGCCTAGTATGAACCTAAGTTTCACCTTTTAGCTTGAAAATACGTGAAGTAAACTGCTAATGCAGCATACCTGGTATTAACTTTGATGATGATTAGCTGTGCAGGAGGAAGTAGTTTGTCTGGACTTGTCTCCCTTGTCACTATGCTTCTGGTAGACACATTTTAGTACCTGAATTCCATTTGGATAAGTAACTAGCACATGAGGTGTAATTCTCCTTGCAAACGGTTCTATGATACAGCTGTGTTAAAGCTGCAGGGAGTTAGGTTTTTGCAGCACAGGTGAAATACATCTTTTCCCTGGATAAGTGGAGGTTCACTTCCTGAAATAGTGTGTTACATGAGAATTAACTGAGCAGGTTCATCTGAAAGCTAGTGGTTGTTACGATACAAAAAAGCATAAATACCAGCAGGTATGTGCAATCAGAGCCTGCTCTTTGTTAGCAAGGAGCACCAAGGCAGAGTGGTCTTTCTGTAGGAATAGGGCTATCCAGTAGCTTTTGGAGGAATTGCGTTTCTTAGCCATCAAGGCTTTTTCCTGGTTTCTGAATATAAACTAGATAAATCACTGGTCTGGCCCTTCATTCTCAGTTTTCTTGCAAGTTGCTTTCACATGAAGAATACTTGGCTTGTGGGGAAAGAAAAGGAGAAGAGGAAATGAGGAAAAGGAAACTGGGGTTGATGCTGATTAAAATCATTGGGCAGATGAATTATTAAATAATGTTTATGACTACTTTGACAGAGATAAAGAAGTTCAGCTTAAGGAAATAGTAAATAATAGTTTGCTGTTAATGTTGGTATTAGTAATCTCTGTAATGTGCAGTGAAATGGTATGTGTCAGTGGATAAAAGACAAGTAATTTAGCACTTTATTTCTATACACTGTTCTGTTTAATTCTTTACCTTTTGTCCTTAAAAATTTCTGTGAGTATTTACTCAGAAAAGCAAATGAGAGAATGTAAATGGAGTCCAGTACTTAAGTCAAGACTGGGACAGTTTATGGCACTGGGTTAAATAGCTCTATTTAGAAGTCTCTGTTTTGTTTTTTTTTTTTTCAGGTAATGACTCATTTCTGTCAGTTCTGTTACACCTTCAGTTTGGGATGGAAGTAAGAGTTTTAGTTTTGTTTAAAGAAAAAACAAAAGGAGGGACAGGGAATGGGCAAACTATTGCCTTGTAGCTCCTGTGTGTATCCTTTCTTAGCAGTGAGTAGAGAACTGTCCTGAAGTTCAGAGATGTGCATAAATATTTATCCAGTTTAATATGATTTCTCTTTGGGGATTAAGGTTGCAGCCCAGGATTTACAAAAGGAAAGAAAAAGGGGGAGAAAAAAAAGTCCCCATCTGTTTTCACAAAACATGACTAGCTTTCATTGCTTAGCAGCAATCCTTCTTCAGTCTGAAAACAAACAAATCTGTTGGAGTAGGCAGTACAATATGTGCTTTTTTATTTTCTCCCTTCCCAAAGATGTTAATTATTTCAGCATAAAGGGATTGCAGCTACAGATAAAACCAGTATCTCCCTCAGTAATTGACATGCTGCTGTGTTACAGTGGTGGCCTCCTAGGAAGAGATGAGGCTAAGTGTTGCCTTCTAAGTCTGTCCAGTCGTTTTTATGTCATTTGTTAAACATTTTGAATTGGACTAAGAATCATCACATTTGCTTTCAGCTCAGTATGTGCACAGCCCCCAGTGAACATTTGGAAAAGATAATTCCAAGATACCAGAGTGGTGATTACTTGCAAACCCCATCCTGAGCCTGTGCAGTGTGTTAACTCCTCTTGCTGCTTTAAGCACACCCCAGGTACTCCATATATTCTCCTTCTGGGATTGTGATTGTTCTCAAAAGTGCAATTGATTTTTCTGAGACTTCACAGAACTTAAAACTGAACAGTTCCAACTTCTGAGCAGTTCTCATTGTTTATTCATAGCACTCCACTGTACTATGTCCTGCAGGCATTTATTGATAAATACTGGTTTAAATTGGGAACCCTGCCTAGAACTCTTTCTTTCACACAGAGAAATGAGAAACTAATTTATAGTGACAGTCCCAGCAATGATAAGCAATCCTTTGCACCTATTCAAGCAGGAACTGCTTCATCAGTGGGAATAGCAGGGACTTAGTGTCTTCTTGGTCTGACTTCGGAAGGTAATTTGTTTGAAATTACAGCACTTATACTGGTGGATATGGGGACAGTCTCACTCCAAACACAAGTTATATGTCAAATGCATGTGTCTGTATGCAAAAGTTTCTTCTAGACTAAAACTAGACACCTTGAGATTTATCTATTTCAGTAATATTTATCTTTGTGGCTGCCTGAAAACTGCTGTGTTGCCTCTGTGCTCAGGCAGTTGTTTTGCAGATGGCCATTAGCAGACCAGCAAAGCAACTATAGATCAAGCAAGTCTGATAAAGGGTCTAGAATCTCCCTGCATACTGAAACATTAAATCTTGATGGTATAATAGGTCTGGCTGCTTTTGTTGTTTTTTTGTAAAATCCTGGCCAGAAGAAGCAGCAAATTCTTGGAGTAGAAGGCTGCTTGTCTGCTTATGTCATAATTGGAGTTGAATTTAATAGATTGGAATTCCCATACACGTCTGATGTACTTTACAAGGTTTGGCTCAGAAAGGGTGCGTGATATTTTCTTGCTGTAATTTGATCATCTTCATGTTGGACAAGAGGTTTTGAAAATCATTGGTAGTTGAAATGGGAAGTATTTGAAGCACCTTAAGAAAAGTCTTGACTCTGAGAAGGTTGTCTTTATCTTACTTGAGCACATTGGACAAATCATCTATGCTGAATGGAGGTGATTTACTGGCCTGGAAACTTAGCAGCAATTTTTTGCTGTTGCTGACTGAAAGGATGCCTGGATATATTCAACACCACTTGGTGGTGTCTGCTGGTTTTGTTGCACTACTGTTTGCTGATTCTGGTAAAGTTAACTGTGCTGTGTTGCCACACTTCTTTTCTGATGTGCAACTCAAGATTGACCTTTTTTTGTTAAGTGATCAAACCCTAAGTGGCAAAACCAAAGTATATTGCATGCTTTCTACCATATATTGTTATAGACGCTTGCATGTGAGTGTATTTATATGCAGAGAAGCAGCATGCAAAGGCCTTGAAAAACCTTTGTTGTGGATTTGTGTAAGCATTCAGTATAGAGAAAATATCTGTACTGAGACTTCTGTCCTACTCCCTCACACCATGCTGCACAAAACACACCAAATGCCTTTATATGGAATATAGCTGCTGCTTCCTGTAAATGTTTATAAGATGTTATTAAAAACATATGTCCTCTCTTCCCACAGACCTTGTTTAGAAAGCTTGCTTCAAGCATGTTGTTTTAGCTTTGCTTGCAAGAAGCAGCATCTGTTGTACTAAAAATGGTAGTTTTGTACAAATGCTTTTGTTGCTCTCTTTTGGAAAGGCAGATAGAATTGGGATCCACGTTTGTATTGTCACACTCCCTTCACAGAGACCTAGCAGCGATTGTTTGTACCATCCTCAAGAGATTTTCCTCATTGAGACTAAACTGCAACCCTTAATGTGATTAGCCATCTGTTTTTAACCCTTGGTGGTTAATTTTGTTTCCAAGAAAAATGGGACTTAGGGTGGTATGTAGGCAGTATAAAGAAATTGATGCCAAGAGCCCAGTGGGTACATGCTGGTAATGGACCTGCAGGAGCCTGACCTGAGCAGGGCTTGCTTGCAGATGGGAAATCACATTAAGTCAGACACATGCTTGCTATTGCCTTATTTGCTTAGCCCCTTTTGACATCAGTGTGAGTACATAGCTCTAAGTTAAGGTAAGCAGTCAGGGTCAGATGAAAGTACCTAACAGTGTCTGCTTCAGAGAAGACATCTAAATATTTCTTTTTAAATCATAATATGCAGCTAATCTCTATAGATATTAGTGCAGTAAATCACTATACTGCTTATTATGATCTTTCACCTTTCTTGGCTTATATTTCTGTTTTTCGAGTTTCGAAAGGAGGGAGAAGCTAGCTGTATTTCAAGCTTTTCTATGGTGCCTTTTAATGAACTGAAGAGGTAGCTGTTGAGTGGTGCAAGAGTTTATATTTTGTGCTATGTGTTGACTCCACAGCAAGAGGATTGATTTTTATTCTTTTTTTTTGTTTGGTTGGTTTTTGGTTACAGTGTTGCATTTTTGCTTGCTGCTTGATGCCAACTCCCAGATGTTTTGGTTGGTTGATTTTTTTTCCTTCAACCATTTAAGCTTCATTGGCTGCCCAGTAGCTGTTCTTCATAATAAAGAATAGTGAAGTGAAGCATGGGGATGAAGAAGAATAACTTACAAGGAACCAAGGAAATGGACAGGGGTAGAGCAGTTGATGTCATCTACCTGGACTCATGAAAACCATCTGACACTATCTCACATGACATCCTTGTCTCTAAGTTGGAGAGACATCAATTTGATAGGTGGACCACTCAATTGATAAAGAACTGGCTGGATGGCCGCACACAAAGAGTTGTGCTCAATGGCTCAATGTCCATCTGGAGACCAGTAATGGGTGGCGTCCCTCAGGGATTGGTGTTGGGACTGGTCTTGTTCAACATCTTTGTCAGTGATATGGACAGTGGGATTGAGTGCGCCCTCAGCAAATTTGCCAATGACAGCAAGCTCTGTGGTACAGTTGATTCATTAGAGGGAAGGAATGCCCTCCAGAGGGACTTTGACACACTTGTGAGGTGGGCTGATGCCAACACGATGAAGTTTAACAGTGCCAAGTGCAAGTCTCTACACCTGGGTCAGAGCAGTCCCAGGCACAGCTACAAGTTGGGCAGAGAAGAGATTCAGAGCAGCCCTAAGGAGAAGGACTTGGTGTGTTGGTCGATGAGAAAATGAACATGAGCCAGCAGTGTGAGCTTGCAGCCCAGAAAGCCAACCCTATCCTGGCCTGCATCAAAAGGAGTGTGACCAGCAGATCGAGGGAGGTGATCCTGCCCCTCTACTCTGCTCTTGTGAGACCTCAC